>JBBPSC010000394.1:0-19007 GCA_038093395.1 Baorangia bicolor
CCCCGGTGACGCTGAACTTGGAAATTCGGCGGTTGGTGAACTCGAGGGTACAAAACCGTGTGTTGAGACCCTGAACGTTGATCCGAGCACTGTTCGGTCCCGTGCGATCCAGATAATAGGATACCCATGGCATATCGGTGCCATCGCAGGGGGTGCTCTTCCCCCCCGGCGAGGGTGCCATCTCCGCCTCGACTTCCCATGCGCACGTCTGTAGACCGACTTTATCCGGTGCATCGTAGCACTCCACAGACTTGCCGAACGCAGATGGGAGCTCCGGTAAGATATGACGAGCCAGAAACTGCTTGGGTCCAGTGAGCGCAGTCGTTGCGCTTTCAACCCCTGTCCCCGAAGTAGCAAGGTTTACGGTTTGGACGAAATATACCTTGAGCGGTGCTTTTTGCGAGAACGGAAACGCGACCCAAGTATATACGGTCGAAAGGGCGAATATGGCAAGTACGAGGAGCGTGAGCCATCGATGTGCGTTGATGCTGAATGGAGACATGGGTAAAATGAGCAGGAGAGCCAGGAGAGACACGGTGCTATACGCTGGAACGTCGGAAAAAGTAAGGTTGTGGGTAAGACGACCTTGGATGGTACGCTCAATGTAGACTTACTCGAAGCAGGACTATTTCCATCTGTGAGAGTGTGATTCATCGCGCCCAAGAGCATGATAGAAATATGGAACACCAAGATGACGGGAAGAGGGACCACGAGCAGCAATTGCAAAATCCACCATCCAATGGCACCTTGTTCTTCATCGGGGGGTGGGGTAGGTGGACGCAAGTGCTCCCGTGGGACGAGCGGTGTGGTCTCTGTGGGTTCGGGATCTTCTACGATCCTGGATGATGATTGTTGTCCATCTGCATCCTCCTCGGTGCTGATAGCCTGGTATCGGATGCCCACGTGGGCATGGCTCTCAGGCCCAAACTCAGTTTCTGCCTCAAAACCGCGCACAGTCGTCATCGCTTCCACCAGGCCCACGGCGCATCCAAGGAGGGCGCACACATTCCAGGCAGTGATGAAGTAGGTGCTACCTATCTCAGCGCTGCGCAGCACAACCGTAGAGAGGACGAGCAACACCCAGGTGAAGCCGTAGATTTGCAAAAGAATCGAGAGCTTCTGTTGCTCTGGGGCTGATACAGTGCCGCGAACGTTACAAGGGAAGGAAACCACCAGGACGGTCGACAGATAGGCCAACGACAAAGCGGAAGCGAACACCAGGACAGGATGGGAATGAATGATCTGATCATTTGCGTTAGAGATCGATTCTTGGAGGAGAAAAGGCACCTTACGAAAGGATTCAATTTTACATATCCTGCGATCAGAGCCGCCTGGAGACCAATGCTGATCACCAAAGCCACCCAGAACTTGGTTGAGTTCCAAAATACGGCTCCAAACCTTTTCAATGCTATCAAGGTTCGTTCGCTGTACGTCGCGTTCTCTTGAACGCCATTTCCATTGTGGGCAGAATACCGGAACCGAGTCCTCCTACTCAGGTGGATAATGTGTTTCGAATACGCGAGAAGCAAGAGAAGGATGGGACCAGTGGAGAGTAAAACCACGTTTGTGATGAACAATGTTTCCAGCGAAAAAACCACCAAAGTAGCACCAAATACTGACCAGCAATATTAGACCTCGGTGCATAAACAGGATTATAAAACACTCACGTTCAAAGTAAACAGGTCTCTCTTGTCGGGGAAGGGGTTGAGGATGGACTGTATCATCATTTGCGAGAGCCAGACTGGCACCATGAGTAGCTTCCATCATCGCCCAGAGGGCTTTTTTACCGCCATCCATGCCAGATATCGAGTCATACAAGGTGTGATAGCGACTCCTGCCCCTATAAAAGGCAAAGTCGAGACCGTCCAAACCTGCCTGTTCATAAACCGAATAATCGGTTGCGGAACGCACAACACCGCGCGAAAACAGGTCTGCAAAGATCACGTTGGCATGCGGATGCGAGACGTGATTGCTCGTCCAGGAGAAGAGTGGTGCAATATTTGTGGCCCGGAACATCACTGGCCGACTGGACGAGGTTATCAGCGGTGAGTCGAAACCATCAGAATAGCGACGAAACGTACCCTCCCGCAGCAGCGCCTTCGAGATTCAGGAAAACATCACTGATGTTGGCCCATGGGTGCTGTAAGAAACTTGTAAAGGACATGAATGCCATCTCTTGGATTGTAGTCGGTAGACATACGCATGTGCTCCGTTCAGGCCAGATTCTTCGTTGTTGTTGATATTGAATACGATAGTCCTCTTTGGTCTGTGCTTTGCAAAGTGGTCCACCATCTGCATCAAAGTGACGATTCCCATCGAGTCGTCGGTCGTGCCGGGTGCAGTGGAGACCGAATCATAATGAGCGGACATCAGATAGCCCCCGGATTCGCGAAACGCGGGATCAGTGCCTTCTACTCTGACAAGAATGTTGTTTCCTTCTTGGTAGATGGCGCGCGGCTGCGTGGAGAAAAGACCTGTGGCCCATGATGCATTCGAAACGACGTCGTAATCAATCGTAACGTGGGGATGCTGCGAAGCTATATCCCCGAGACGCTCGAGGATAAAGTCACGGACGAGGTCATTGGCATGAGAGTTAAAGGGATGGGGTCTGGCAGACACCTTGTGAAGCAAGATCAGCGCTCGACGACGTGGAGTGGTAAGGAGGATAGCTTACGCGGTGGAGATCCCACCAAGCTTGGTTCAGGTCGAGTCCTCGGGTGTCTTTAGGGACTGGAGGTAGATTGTCCGTGACGAGTACGGTGCTGAATATCGCGGCATAAACGAGGACCAACAGGACCGTTGTGGGTATCGTGTTGAAGGCGAAGATGGCCCCTAGGCGATCACGAATGGTCATGGCTCCTTCAAGATCTTGAAGAGGGTCTGAGAGCTCGTACAACTTGGACGTAATGACGTTGTTCACACGGCGGACCGGCCCGGTGTCCTCCATCATTCTGCTCCACGCTCCTACTACCCGAACTTTTGGGACACTCCTACGACAATTTCTTGAAGCACTTTACAGGCACTGCGTTCACGGTCTCTCTGCGGATCTGTCCCGCAGATTGTCCCCCCTTTCGCATACGCAGCCTCGCCTTGAACCATGCTCTCTCTGCTGGCAACGACTCCCAGTACGACCCCCCTTGTCTCCTTGCTCGTCAGCCTAAGCCTCGGACGCGCATGAACAATGTTTCGTGTGTTTTTTTCGCATGTCCAGTTCTCACAGCCGCTTTATCAAAGCATTCCAAGGCAATCTTGGCTTCCAGTCGGCTATCTGCGGGTTGAGCGCTGAGCGCCCAACTCTACTTACGTGTAGTGTGCTTCAGTTGCTCAATTACACCCGTAGTTTCATGATATTGGCAGGGCCGCCAAAGTAAGTAAGTAAGTAGAGAAATTGGGGTGTGTCCATCGCTCTGGCTATCTCAAATCACTTCTCTGACGAGTATTCCGGCCCAGGGGTGTTACGCGTTACTTTGATTCTGGCCTGGATTCGGAGATGCATTCTACCAAATTGGACCCTGAGAGAATGGAGGGATCTTGCCTGGGAAGGCTTCCGGGGGGTATATATCTTCCTCGTCGGGTCCGGACAATCGCCTCCTTCTGCTCGTGGTATCGACCATGCCATACAACTGGACAACGTTGTGCGCTGTGGTATTCGCTTGCGTCGTCGCTGTCGATGCTGTCCGTCGACGCCCCAAGAAAACTCGATCACTTCCCCCTTATCCGTTACCGCCAGGCCCTCCACCGCTCCCTATCATAGGGAACATACATGGCATCAATGCCAGCGCGCCGTGGTTAACCTACACCGAGTGGTCAAAAGTGTATGGTGTGTCCCCTCACGGATCCCCTCCTGATTGGACAGTCCCTGAATTCGGAGTGGTTCCAAGGTGACCTCGTTTATTCTCGCTTTTTCAACCAGGATGTTATCATCATCAACTCTGAAAAGATAGCTAAAGCTCTCTTGGAGGACCGTTCGAGTAACTATGCTGGTAGACCTCACCTCATCACCAATAAACTGTAAGCCATCGTTTACTGCATGGTACAACGAGTCTAATCGTACCTCCAGGTTTGGAATGGACTTCAACACCGTCCTCATGCCCTATGGCGACAGATGGCGCCTTCAGCGTCGATTCTTCCACCAGACTTTCAAAGCTGACTCGGCATCGAGATTCCTTCCGATGCAGCAGCGCAAGGTTCATCTACTCGCCCACATATTACTAAAGTCACCGGACCATATTTTCGAGCATATCCACGAGTGGGTCATAGCGAGTATAATACACTTGCTACCAGCTCCTGACGCTACACTGATCTGATAGGTTCACGTCATCGGTCATTATCAATGCAGTCTACGACTACGATCCGGTATCCTCAGATGACCACATCATCAACATTATCGGGAGGGCGTGTAGATTGATAGCGGTAACGAATACACCGGAAGTGGCAGGAATTCTGGGAGCATTTCCGATACGTAAGTGCGGATATTTATGTGTCTCTGAGCAGAAGTTGACAAGTGGTTAGTTCTAAGCATCCCATCGTGGTTCCCAGGTATGAGCATCAAGAGGAATGCAGCCTTATCCAGAGAATGGGCCAAAGATTGGATAGAAATCCCCTTCGAACACGCATTACGAAGACAGGTAGGTAAATATCCATGCGAAACAGGTTCTTTCTGACACTTGGGCCAGAACGAGGGAAGTACCTCCCCCGCTATGGTGTTGGATGGCATCCGAGAGGAGGACAAGGCGCACGGCGCTGCTGAGTGGATGCAGGCTCTTAAAGACGCCGCAGCAACCGCCTTTGCAGGTATGTGTCCATTTGTAATACAATTCTCTTCATAGCTCACCTGAACAATCGCAGCGGCATCAGAAACAGTGCGTGCTACTTCATACGTCCGACTTGACCTGTTGTCTTATCCAATTGTAGTCGAGCGCTACCCTCACGACGTTCCTCCTTGCGATAGTTCTCCACCCAGCCGTCCAGGACAAGGCGTTTGCCCAGATAGATGCGATTGTCGGCAAGGAGAGGCTCCCGACATTCGATGATAGACCATCGCTACCCTATATTGACGCTATTATCCGTGAAACGTTGAGATGGAGTCCCACGCTGCCCCTTTGTGAGTTGTGACTTGATGCTTTGCGACCGGACTAAGCCATGTGCAGCCATTCCCCATGCGGTGGTGAACGACGACGTTTATGATGGATATTACATCCCAAAGGGTACGTCGCGCCTTCTTTACCCCATGGTTGCGTTGATACGACAGTGTATGCAGGGGCGATGGTCATAACGAATCTCTGGTTTGCCTATTGGGTGCTTGCTCATGAATCCTCGACGTTAACCATATCTTTTGTTACCTAGGTCCATGGCACACGACGAGTCGAAATATCCGAAACCCTTCGAGTTCATGCCAGAGCGATTCCTTCACCCAGACGGCACCCTCACGTCGGACAATGTCCAACACATCGCGTTCGGGTTTGGTCGGCGAATCTGTGTAGGGAGATACTTTGCGGAGCACTCGCTGTGGTATGTGGTCGCGACGATACTCACGCTATGGAAAGTGTCGTTGCCAAAGGACGAACACGGAAACGATGTGCCATACGAGCCCAAGTGGGCCTCTGGAATTACGACGTACGTGCTGCTGTGATCTAGTGGTCGGGTGATTGTGGACAATGTTGGTTGCCAGGTGTCCGCTCCCGTTCCCTTGTCGCTTTGAACCTAGGATACCGGGCATGGATGGGAAGAAGTTGGAAGAACTGATACATGCGAATGTTTGACTAGGCAAGTGCAACAGTGACGTTCTCGTCCTTGTCGATAGACAATGCACGCCCGTTGTCCTGCTGGCAGGAAGCGAGATGAGATCATTCAAGGATCGACGTGTGATGACTTGGTCATCCTGTAGCTCTAGATACGTAGTAAATAAACCAAGGCCTGTCGTACCGCCGATTGATTGAGTTAATCGATGGTTGTGACGATGGATTTGGCCCCGTGCTCTAAGAAGATGACAGGTCCGGCATAATTTCAGTGTGGACCAATCAGCCACGAGTGGGAACGGCTGCACATTTCCACGTAGCCTTGCCTCTATCACACCGTCCATTACCGTGCTTTCACAAACAGGGATATGGGGATACTGGAAAATCGACACTGGCCACCATAGTCGAAGAATACGACCTCTGTAAAGGCTACCTGGTCCGCTCCCATTCGCGCTCGCTATACACCATCCAGAGCGCACAATCATCTGGAGCAGAGACGCTCTCGGAAAGGCGTTGGACTTGTTCTCCCGCTCCCAACCCGACAGGTGCGTATTGCTACACTGTCCACGACGACGACGAGTCGCGTCTTACAAACGCGGTGGCGCAACCGGAGTTATATTCACTCTCCGCTTGAATGGACCGGGAAAGCCGCACACCGAGCCTGACTCCTTGAACCGACTGGCCCGGTTAGCAACTGGACAGGATGACATCTGAGGTGTCTACTCCAGTGCTAGTTCGTCTGTCTCTCGTTTTCCGCGTGCGTTGCATTTTTTTTTGTGATTTTTTGTTTGTTTTTTGAGGCGTCGCTGGTTGAAAAGTGAGCGGGGGGTGTTAGGTAATCGACGCGTCGTTGGGTTGCCCGTTCTCTGTGACTCGCTTTGCCCCTGCCCCGGGTCGGTCCAAGTTGACATCCTCTGCACTCGCATACACCGACTTGCTCTCCCATACCCCCTTCGTTCTCGCGTACCGTCTCGTCGTCGTTCTCGCAGCCAACCCGCTCGCTATCTCGTTCCCATTCACACCCGCTCCCCGCGTCGTCCTGCACCATGTCCGGTCTCAAAAACTCGCCATTTGGCAAACGACTACGCGCCGCACATCAAGACACAGACGACGACACGCCGCGCAGAAATAGACAGCGCGTAAACGCCGCCTTTGCCCTTACTCCTCCCGCGGCTACCCCCGTCTTGATCCCTTCCCTCAACTACTCACAACTCACCGCGAGCGACACCTCGGGCCCAGAATCACCTGAAAACCCTTCTCGTGCACACAGAGAGTACGGAGATCGCTTCGTACCCAGCAGGGATACTGGCGATATGCGAACGTCCTATCATCTCATGGACGAGAGTGGTCCTTCGACCCCTTCAAAGCATCGCACGATACCCACCGAATCAGATGCTATAAAGGGTGAGTCTCGTCCATCCTCTCCCGTTGCATATCTGACTAGGCCCTAAAACAATAACTATTCAACCCCTATCGGACCGATCCCACACCCGATGCTTCGCCACCAGAGCAAGCCAACGCCATATTCAACTCCATCCTTCACAGTGAAGTGACCCCTCCCTCACCTCGTCGTCCCGCATCACCAACACGACCCGCCCATTCGTCCTCGTCCATCGCACCCACCACTCCCACGCGCAGGCGCATATTCCAATACACTTCCCCTTCTCCAACACCCACCGGTGGACGCCGTCTCGATACACCGACCGACGAAGCATATTCCATGTCCCCCGTGCGCGCAGAATCGCGACAACTCCTCGAGTCTCCCCGCCGCCAGCTCCGCAGCGTCTGCAAGACACCCTACAGGGTTCTTGACGCCCCGGATCTTGCTGACGACTTTTACCTCAATCTCGTCGATTGGTCGAGTACGAATGTCCTCGGCGTTGGTCTGGGCAGCTGTGTCTACCTTTGGACAGCTCATAATGCTGCCGTCTCCAAGTTGTGTGACTTGAACGGAGCTGGTGATACAATCAGTTCGGTTGCATGGGTGCAAAAGGTTTTGGTCGTATTCTCCCTCAACTTGCGCATATATTAACATCCGTCTCTTGTCTGCACAGGGCACGACACTTGCAGTAGGCACACTATCTGGGCATCTACACATCTACGACGCCCCGACTCTCTCCATTATCCGCACCTATGCCCCCGCGCATACTCAACGAATCGGTGCTCTGTCTTGGAATGGGCATATCCTAAGCAGTGGAAGCAGAGATCGCATGGTCCATCACCGAGACGTCCGCGAAGGCGCCGGAGGAAGACCGTTTAAGAAGTGTGCAGGGCATCGCCAAGAAGTCTGTGGGTTGCGGTGGAGTGGAGAGTTGGGGATGGGCTTTGGAAATCCGCGCGGGACTGGTATCGGTGCTGGCACAGCTGCTGGAGTACCTGGGGTTGAAGGAGGGAATGGAGCCCCAAATACGGGAGGTGCGCCCGCTCAAGGCCCCGGAGGCTCTGGGATGGGCTCAGCGCTCGCTAGCGGAGGCAACGACAATAAAGTATGCATATGGGATCTCCGCGGATCTCGCCGTGCATCTTCCGTCGCGGCTTCTATTCATTCCTCTGGATCTGGACCTGGAGGCGGCATTGGCACTTCAATGCGGCGTTCAAGGTCAAATAGTGGTGGGGATGGGGATGGGGATGTCCCCCTATGGAAGTTCCACGAGCACACTGCGGCCGTCAAGGCCCTCGCTTGGGATCCTCACGTCCCTGGAGTACTGGCTACGGGTGGCGGAACACAGGATAAACACATTCGATTTTGGAATACGTTCACTGGCACGATGTTGAACGAGTTGGATACTGGGAGCCAGGTATGTCGAATTTTTCATTCGCACATGTCGCGATTGACGCTTTGGTGCAGGTCTGCAATCTTATCTGGTCGCTTACTTCTCATGAACTCGTCAGTACCCATGGCTTCTCCAGCACGGCCGCTCAAAATCAAATATGCATATGGCGATATCCTTCGCTTACCCAAGTCGCTTCACTAACCGGCCACACACATCGGGTGCTCTATCTCGCCATGAGTCCTGACGGGGAGACGATTGTCACTGGCGCTGGGGATGAGACGCTCAGATTTTGGAATGCATTCCCGCGGCGGGAAGGTGGAGGAGAGAAGGGAGGAGGTGTCTTGGATTGGGGAAAGCTGATACGGTGATCCAACACCTTGAGCACATACTTTTCCGAATCATCGCCAAGCGCAATGATTTTTGGCGCGTGTATGCGCGTTTCGCCCCTCCTGGGACCGGCCTCATCTCCTCATTTCACCACCGCATCTCCTTGCCGACGGACCAGCACACTATTTCACTTGTACATGCTCGCATTTATTCACTTGGTCTCGCTACGCTACGCAACTTGTTCCAACTTAGATCTGTCCTCGTTCATCCACCCGCATTCCAATCCCTGTCGCAATCACCTCTACCTCTACCGCACTCATCCCCATTTCATCCCCATTACACGTACATAACTATTTCCACCCTTATTGCCCTCTTACTGTGTATCGATTCAACCTACCCCACGATCATTGACCATCGTTTTTTTCCTCGCAGTGCTCCGTTCATTCTACTACGCACCGAATCTTCGTTTTGCCTGCTCTCTCTCTCGTTTGTTGTTTTCGATTCCTCCGTCACGCCAATGCACGCGTTTGTGCGCATCGTTTTGTGAATGCGTTGCTTTTTGGTACATGGCCTCTTTCTTTTGACGCTCGTTCTGGTCTGATAGGTTTTAATATATATCATCTTTCTCTCCGGGGCTTGCATGATCGAAGTTGGCTGGTCTAGCGTTTGATGTCGTCGTGTCGTAGGCATGTACAGTAAATCCTCCGTTGTGACCCCTGTGCTGGCACTACACGTGATCTCCGCACCCTCTCTCTTGAACCACCATGTCCATCGCGCATGGCATCAAACAACTAGGCGTCCTCGGCGCCGGCCAAATGGGCACCGGCATCGCCTTCGTCTCCGCTCTCCGCGCCAAAGTCCCCGTGCTCCTGTACGACACCTCCCCCACCCAACTCTCCCACTCCCACTCCTTCCTCTCCTCCCTCCTGTCCAAAGATGTCTCCAAAGGGCGCATCACCCCGACCGAAGCCGCCGAAGCCAAGGACCGCATCCGGGTCGTGGACACCCTCGCGGCGATGCGGGACGTCGACATGGTCGTCGAAGCGGTATCGGAACAGGTCGAGTTGAAGAAGCGGGTGTTCCGGGGGTTGAGGGAGACGTTGAACGAGGGGGCGATTTTGGCGACGAACACGTCGTCGATCAGTATTACCAAGATCGCGGCGGCGGTGGTGCCCGAGGGGGTGTCTGCGGCGTCGGAGGAGGGGAAGCGGGCTGCGAGTCGGGTCGTCGGTGCGTTGCTGTTGGGGTTGGTGGCGGCGCGGAGTGCTGACGAACGGGCTTTTTGTAGGGTTGCACTTCTTCAATCCGGTTCCGGTCATGGTGCGTGATATTTAGAGATTGGAGATGAGGGATGGGAGCTTGCTTTTGCAGAAACTGGTTGAACTCATATCTGCGGTGCAAACTTCCAAAGACACGCTTGACCGTTCGCGTGCCTTTGCGGAGGCGTGTGGTAAAGGTTGGGATAATTGACCCTCGACTTGGTACGGCTACGCTAACTGATCGCTGACTCGTTAGAGGTTGCGACGTCGCAAGACGTCCCTGGTTTCGTCTCGAATGCTCTCCTGATGCCCTTTATAAACGAGGCGATCATGTGCCTAGAAAAGGTTGCTCCCACAGTAGGTGTTGCGCCGAGGTAGAAGCTAATGCATTTTTTCCGCCATAGGGTGTTGCGACGCGAGATGACATTGACAAGACGTTCAGACTAGGGATGGCCCATCCGATGGGTCCCCTCCAGCTTGGTAAGTACTCGTCAATGTCTCACGTTTGCCGGTGAATCCCTGATCTTTTGTTTTTAGCTGACTTGTGAGTCTCCGCGATGGTATGAGGCCCGTGTCGCTAACGCAACTTCGTAGCATCGGTCTCGATACGTGCCTCTCGATACAGCAGACACTCTACACGGGCACGTCTGATTCAAAGTACCGGCCTTCGGTGCTGCTCGAACGTATGGTCGATGCACAGTGGTTGGGCAAGAAGAGTGGAAGAGGGTTCTATGAGTATAATGATAATTGACCACATCACATAAGCTCTAGGGGATTTAAAATCACGTTTTCTGCTGCTTGTGCAGGCCAAGGTCGAAACATGTCCAACTTTCCGTTCGATTCGGTCTTCGAGGAGAACGGGGACAGGAGTCCAGAAATCCCGTTGCGGAGGGCCAAGAACTACGGCGCATGCTCAGCAGTACGTGCGTGATCGGCGTCCAGGATTGGTTTCGGGCAGTCGGTTAAAAAAACGTCACACCATCCCGACTGGCCAGCCACTAAAGCGATAAAGGTACGGTTTGAGAAGGCATCTGCCGTGTGGGCAAGGTCGGAATCTTTGAGCCATTGTCTGATCTACCACGGGAGATGGAAACTGTGCACGTGGTAATGGCAGACCACACTGTTGGGGGAGCATCGTGACCAACGTCTGACACCCCGTGTACATTGAACTGGCTAAACAAGGTAAAATTCGGGTTGATCCGTGTTTAAAAGCACACTACAAAGGTATCAACGTTTCTCTTGTTGTCAGACCACAACCATGGTGTTCCGTATCATCGACCTCTCGCACACGCTCAGCACGACAGGGATGTCTATCTGGCCTGGACACCCTGCCTTTTCCTCGTACAAAACGCAGACCATTGGGGAACAGTCTAAGTCCAATGTGACCGCGCTCTCGCTTGGATCACACACGGGCACGCACATCGACGCACCGTCGCATTTCATCGGCGACGGATTGACGATCGACGAGCTGGACCCGCAGCGGTTGTTTGGACGCGCGGTGGTGGTGGACGTGCGGGGCAAGGGACTACGGGAGAGGATCACGTGGGAGGACGTGAAGCGGTATGAAGGGAGGCTCGAGGAGGGGGTGATCGTGCTGATCTGCACGGGGTGGTCGCGCTATTGGGGCACGGACAAGTACGGGGAGCATCCCTACCTCGATCCGGGTGCGGCCCGGAAATTGGTGGAGCGGGGGGTCAGGGTGATAGGCGTGGATACACTCAGCCCGGACGAGATGAAGAAGCGGGAGGTCGATTCGGAGGAGGTCGGCGTACACGGGATCATTCTCGGCGCGGGGGGGATGATTGCCGAGAATTTGAGGGGGGTCGAGGAGGTCATCGGGTTGGAGAGGCCGGTCGTGAGCCTGTTGCCGATTAAAATTGGGGGGTGTGACGGCGCACCAATCCGGGCCGTCGCATTCGAGGGTGCATTGGCGTGAGAGCATATTATGTCAGCATGGACCCGTCGGCACATATGTACGTGGAGGCGACTCCAAATATTGTCAAACGTGTCTCTTCTCTCGAGCGTCGACTTGTCCGCAGCGATGCGGTCTCTGTCGCTCCTCGTCGCGCTGCTCGTGTCCACCTCGACACTCGCATTCAGGCGCGAAGATTTCAAAATATGCGAGCAGTCGGGCTTTTGTCGCCGTGGTCGCGCGCTCTCTGCACGCGCCGACGTTGCTACTGAGTCGTGGCAGTCCCCGTACTACATCGACCCGTCCTCGATCCTTCGTGACCCCACCGACGCCTTTTTCACCGCCATCGTCAAGTCGACCATTTACCCAGGCATCAAGTTCTCCCTTGAAGTCAGAGCCCACGAAGATGGTATTATACGTGTCCGAATGGACGAAGTGGATGGCTTGAGGAAACACTACGACGAAGCAGCCTCGTGGGCTCTCGTTCGTGACCCTCCCTTGAGCAAATCGGATCACGTCAGATGGCTCGTCGGAAAAGACGAGACCCGCACAAGATACGGCTCGAAAGATACCACATTCGAGGTCGCCGTGCAGTACAACCCTCTCAAGGTCACCTTTTACACGAACGGCGTGGAGCAAGTCGTCCTAAACGGTCGTGGTCTACTCCACATGGAACATTTCAGAACGAAGCAGGGCACACAGCCTCCACAGATTCAAGGCGCAGAGGGCGAACAGGTCCCACTCCACGTCAATAATGCTGCCTGGTTTGAGGGCGAGCAACAAGACGCTTGGTGGGACGAGACTTGGAGGACTTGGACGGATTCAAAGCCCAAGGGTAAACTGCCACGTCACACGTATCTCGTCGTGAATTCATCTCGTTGCTTTCACAGGTCCTGAATCCCTCTCACTCGACATCACCTTCCCTAACCATCCCCATGTCTACGGTATCCCTGAACATGCTACAAGCATGTCCCTCCCTTCCACCACTGGTCCCGACGCAACCTACTCAGACCCTTACAGACTCTACAACTCTGACGTGTTCGAGTACCTTGCAGATTCCCCTGCAGCTCTCTACGGCAGCGTCCCGTTGATGCATGCGCATGGTAAAAAGGGTACCGTCGCGGTATTCAATGCCATTGGAAGCGACGCTTGGATTGATGTCAGGAAGAAGAACGACGGCACCGAGACACACTGGATCTCCGAATCTGGCATTCTCGACGTCTTCATTCTCCCAGGTCCTGACCCTACTTCGATCTTCTCCCAATACGCCGGCCTCACAGGCACTCCCATGCTTCCCCCGTTGTACTCCCTCGGGTATCACCAATCTCGCTGGAATTATATCAGCAGTGACGACGTCAGATCAGTACAGAGGGGGTTCGATAGGGAGGATATCCCGGTTGACGCCTTTTGGCTCGATATCGACTATGCCGAAGGACGCAAGTACTTTATGTGGCACAAGGAATTCTTCCCTGACCCAGTAGAGATGATTGCAGACGTGGAAGCCACGGGACGGAAGGTGCGTGTTTCCGTCGCAAGTCGCCCGTTGATGGGTTCCGACGGTGCCCTATGATAGATGGTCGTGATCGTCGATCCCCATCTCAAGCGCGAGTCTGACTACCCCATTTACCAAATTGCATCTGATCTCGGCCTGCTTATCAAACCCAGTTCGGGTGAGGGTGAATACGAAGGGTATGTTGCTCTTTCCACATTCCTCGTCGCTACACCAACGACGTACTTGATAGATGGTGTTGGTCTGGATCTGCCTCGTGGATCGACTACTTCAATCCTGAGAGCTGGGATCTGTCGGTCAAGTTATTCAAAACCAAGAGCATCGATGGTTCTTGGGCATGGACGCAGAGCTCGGAGAACGTGGGTATATGGAACGATATGAGCGAGGTTTGTTGCTTTCTCCGACCCTTTCGTATCGCCAACGACCTACACAACACCCCATTTGGAGTCGAAGAACTGACTGATTTTCATGTAGCCATCGGTATTCAACGGCCCCGAGATTTCGATGCCGAGGGATAACATACATTATGGGGGATGGGAGCACCGCGATGTGCATAATATTAATGGCTTGCTTTATGTACGTATTTCCCTCAATCCTCTGGGTTTTACTCACTGCACTTTGCTTTATTTTATACTAGGCCAACCAAACTTACAACGCCCTCTATCACCGTTCTGACCCTCCCAAACGTCCCTTTGTGCTCACCCGTGCCTACTACGCCGGTACCCAACGCTTTGCGGCGATGTGGACTGGTGACAACCTAGGTACATGGGAACATATGGAGGTGGGAGTGAAGATGGTTCTTACGAACGGACTCACCGGAATGGTATTCGGAGGAAGTGAGCTGTCCCGTCATTTTCTTTCCTAGATTGAGATTTCTCACCCATTTCTAGCTGATGTTGGCGGTTTCTTTGGTATTCCCGATCCCGAGATGATTGTTAGGTGGTACGGCCTCGGCGTGTTCTCACCTTTCTTCCGGGCCCATGCACACATCGACTCAAAGCGCCGCGAACCGTATCTATTGGATGAGCCCTACAAGGATATGGTCAAAGATATGCTGAGGTTGAGGTATACGATGTTGCCGATTTGGTACAATGCAATCAAGGAGAGCAGTTTGACGGGAGTGCCCATCCTGCGGTAGGTGTCTTCACCCCTGTCTGAGGAGCGGATTTGGCCTTGACACAAAATTGTGATGGGCAGCCCTCAATACGTGATGTTCCCCGACGACGAACAAGGCTTTGGGATTGATGACCAGTTCTACGTCGGTTCTTCTGGTCTCTTGTGTAAACCTGTGACCACTCGGGGGGCAACCTCTGCCTCTGTTTATCTTTCCGATGCACAGGTCTACTATGACTATTTCTCTCACGTTGCCTATCGTCCATCTACCACTGAAACCACAGGCCGGACGATCACCGTCCCGGCAGCCCTCCACCAAATTCCTGTGTTCATCCGTGGTGGTTCCATCCTCCCCACACGCGAACGTCCCCGCCGTTCCTCCCCTCTGATGAAACATGACCCCTTCACGCTCCGCGTTGCGCTGGACGTCGACGGTAGCGCCAAAGGGGAACTCTACCTCGACGACGGCGAAGGCTTTAGCTACCAACGGGGTGAGCTCATCTGGCGGGCCTTCCAAGCTTCGACGACGCACACCGACGACGGGAAAAAGAAGAAGAAACGCGAGATTCGGGAGATTGTTATTCAGAGCAACGATCTCGCGGCGACGGCGCCTGAAATGGCACCCTCGTATGTGCCTGCGAACGCGTTTGCGAGGGACATGGAGGAGGCGGACGTGAGGTTCGAGCGGGTCGTGGTGGTGGGTGTGGACGCGCGACCGGTGTCAGTGTCGGTGGTGCTCGGGGGCGAGGGGGAAGCGCGTGCGTTGGAGTGGACGTACGAGGCGGGTGGTGGTGACAGGGCGGGTGTGGTCGTCGTCAAGGATCCAGCGGTGGTGATTACCAAGGATTGGGAGGTAGTGATCAAGTTTTGAAAGGGCGGCGCTGACGAAGGTCAGACGCAGAAGCCAGTTCTTGGCCCTTGGGTAGGCCGAACAAAATAATCCATGCAATGTCTAGCTATCGACGTAGATAAAACGTGATTTATATTGATGCGTAACTTGGTGTGATGAAACTCTGAATCCTGACTATTGTCCTCGACCAAGAAGCACGAATCACCCCAAAGACACTGACTCTTGCCTTATCGACAGGAACTTTCTTAGAATTTCATCACCATGTATTCAGGGATCGACCTCGAGTCCTGCATATCGAAAAAGCTCTCTTGCCTTCTAATACATTTGGGTCATAAAACGTTCTCCTCTATACTCGGAGCAATGCATAGCATGCAAGGCCGATGGCTTCACCTATCCTCCGACAATGATATGCCTCTTTCCGGTCATGGTGGAAGAGCCTCGCACGGCGTTCGAGTCGCGCCCGCAGTGTCCCAACTGATAAAAAGTCTGAGCAGGCCGGCGAAATGGATGAAAATTCGACGCACAGAAACACGCTCACATATCACTTGGCCTTCTTCGTCAACGTACCCATCTTTCGCGTCCTGCTCCCCTTGCCGACGACCGTGACACCCTTTCCAGACTTGACGAGGCTCTTGAGCGCAGCCTCCTTTTCCTGTTTCACGCTGCCCTTGGTTGATCTTGCCCTGGCGTACTTGTCTACGGTCTTGTTCAATGCGTCTCGCATCTTCTTTTTCACTTTCCTCTCTTTTGCCCGTCGTGCGCGTTTCTCGACTGGCGTCAATTCACTACGTACACGGACGTCGGAGGAGGATGCGGGGGCCAATACTTCTTCGGGAGCGAGCATACTGGCGACCGATCGGCCAGAAGGGAGCGCCGATTCGAGGGATGTAACTGGGACGTCCGACACCGTCGTGATACTTGCTTTCGGCTGTCACCTCATCCCATCAGCACATCCACATCAGCACCAAACCAAAAAAAAGGGAATGGGCGGGGATCAGGGGATGGGGCGCATAGATATTGAACGTACAGGCTTAGGCACGTAGTGCGCATTACACAACGCATCCAATTTCGCACAGATGCCGTCCCATAAACGGGAGATCTCGTCGTGTTCCCGCTGTAAGCGACCATCTCGGTCGTCTGCCGACGTGCCAGACTGCGCAGCGACGTACGCCCCTTCGTATATCTGCGCCAACGACTGCGCCGACTTGGTATCCTGCAGCTCCACCAGCCGGGAAGGTAAAAAGGGGACCGCACCCTCCGCGGGGCGTCGCCGTACCACGTCGTCGAACCGACCCTCTTTGATGCGTGCCTTGATACGTTCTTCGAGCGCCGCGACGACAGCGTCGGTGACGATGGGAACGTTGCGTGTCGCACGTTCGAATTCGAGGTCTTCTTGGAGGAGGGAGTCGTGTGGGCGGGTGCGGGCAGAGGCTTCACCGAGGAGGGTCCATTCTTTGGTGGCGACGTTTTCGGCTTCGAGGGCTTGGATTTCGGTTTGGAGGGCGGCGAGGCGTTGTTCGTGGGTGGACATTGTTTTGAACAATTTTCCTTGTTGAGTGATGGCGATGGCAATGAGCGGACAGTGGGGAGTGCTAATGACGAGGTGCCAGCCGTAGTAGTACGAGCTAGTGATTGTCCTCGACTTGGACAACTCAGACTTTTACCAAATTGACTTTGCTCCAAAACAACATGCACTTCACCAACAGTCCTTATGCATATGGACTATCTAATTGCAATTTGGTGAAGGATGTCGGGAGGATTTCAACACCCTCAAAGAATGATCCGAGAGTCATTTAGTCTGGACATATCCAAGCACTCGCTGCGGGATCCATCATCCATGGCATCGAAGCAACCATTGAGGTATTCTTTCCCTACACATTCTCATGATTCTCATGCTGATAATCAAAAGCCACAGAGGAATTGATGCGCTGGACATCACGGTGCTATCGCAAGCTAGTCCTGGATGTTCCAGAACGGTACCTGACCGGTTACTTTCTAGAACGTCCAAAAAGTCTGGCTCGAGACCAGTCGCAAAGCGGAGACGACTCGAAAAGGATAGTATGGCTCGCTGATTTGGCCAACTTAGTGTCACATGCGCCTACTTCCTCCTCACTTTCGGGACTTGGCACGGTTCTCCTGAAGGGAGGTGCGAGCACTGACGTCGGACACCGAGGTATCGCCTTGCTTTTGGGGTTCCTGCCTTTCACAAATTGACCCTAGGCGCAGATATTGTAAGGTCCGTGACGAACAATCATTCATGCTTCGGCGCAACCTCGAACTTGGGAGATACGGCGCCATTGACATATGTACTTGTTTGGTTCCCCGTACCTTTATCAGAATGGCCTCGGACGTTCAATTCTCTGGTGCGATTTGTCCCCCTTAGCTCTTCAGCTTGTTTTCCACACTGTAGAATGAAGATTCTCAGTTCTATCTCCACCACTTTCTTCGATGCGAGCATTGTGACTTGGGATCTCTTTCTGACATTAGGAAACCTTGTTTGGTTTAGCCGTCCTGTCGGAAAAGTTACACCCGAGGGTCATCCAGGCTACGGAGGATATTGGCCAGAGTACAGGCCACCACAGGAAGGCGATAGTCGATGCTGTTGCCCTGGCTTGAACGCGATGGCTAACCACGGTATGTTTGCACTTCGCTACAATCGTCAGGTCATTTGGCTCACCACTCATCGCGTTTCCTTTCATTCAAATGGGTTTAGGAATCATTTCACGCAGTGGAAGAGGCATCAAGTTCACCGAAGTTCCCCATCATATTCGTTCGACGTACAACTTTAGCTCTTCGTTTTGCTACTATGTGTCCTACCACGCTGCCCGCATGCTGAACAGAAGCTATAGTAAAGATACGTTCGATTTGGAGGAGATTAGCTTGCATAACGGAATTGAACACGATGCATCACTCACCCGTACATAACATCTCCGCTATTCAGCTAATGTGATCGCTTACCCCATTCCAATTAGGACTTGATACATCGCTGCAGCCTAACCAAGCGGTGACACATCCGGCTTTCATCGAAGAACTTTTCTCGTTCGCCACTGGGGAGGATGCTGCTGGCAACCCACTTCTCACTATCAAAGATCTGGCACGCATTTCGGGGAAGCGTCGGGCGGTGTCTAGGGCGACGAACAAAGAGTATAACCTCCAACCTGCCCATCGATTCAATAGTGGTAGCAAGTGCGTTGTCTGTCATCTACTCCCTCCGCTATGACGGACTGACATGCATTCTTTGACTTGTGTAGCACGTCGATCATTCCGACCATTTTTGGTGGTCGGGTAGACGATCTCCGGGTGATTTTATCGGAGGAACGGATTCCTGAAGGATGGGAATCGCGGGTTCGTAAGCCCTATGGGCTAACCATTCTTGCCCTCGGCTCGACTGCTCTCACAATGGAGTTTGGCGTCCGAGAGGCTGACTGGGTCGTTGATGCGAAGCGGGCCGCTGCCGCTGCGAACCAAGCTGTCGAGGGGGACACTTGAAGAGTTGGGGTTGGGGGTGTATCGTGCTGCTGACA
>JBBPSC010000395.1:0-18996 GCA_038093395.1 Baorangia bicolor
TGTTGACGAGTCGGATCTGGGTTGGATTGTGGTCCTCAGGATCGGCATGGTCCAAGTACGCAGCTGGGTCGTATGCATTTCTGATGAAGCATGTGGGATAAACCGTCTGTGTGTTCCTCACTTCGGTCACCACAGTCGATGTTGTAGTAAGTGGCATATTCAATGGGAAGTAGAGTGTAACAAGGCCGTGAAGCTAGGTAAGTGTGCGCGGAGGACAGCAGACCCGGGAATGGATCGATCTCTTATACGCTTACCAGAACGACTTTCTCAGAGAGCGTGTCCGAGTCGTTGTGTCCAGCGAGACCCCGGACGCTACTCTTGGATAAATCGAAATCAACTCCTCAAATTTCTGTCGAGTCTTTCTTCGGAGATAGGTAGGAGGGACTAGTACTACTAGGTTTGCGCCAATATGTTTGCCACCGGCCGCATCAGTCTTGTAACGTTATATCATTTGAGAGCGATTGGACGACCAGCTGCAGCGAAGGAGATAAAGCCTCAACGTATAAGGAAACGATATACCCAAATGGGCATCCAAAATGAACTATATACCCAATGTAAAAACCGTAACAATTTCTGGAACTGCCTGTCTACCAAATTATCATTATCATATCTGCATCATTCCCAACTTGAACAGTGATAGCTCCGCATCCTTCAAACTGTGTGATTCATCATTATTTCTGGTTACTATAAGTCTTTTTCCAACTTTTAGGGTCATCACATCATGATCCGAGTGTATTCGCGTCTGGTGCTGCTTCTCAAATCGGATCCAGACACCTTGAATGTTCCCCAAAAGTCGGTACTGTACTAGGCGAGCGAAAACACACCTTTTTTTTGCCTCCAGATTCAGTTAGTCCTGTAACTTAGGGTGCAAACGTCATGGGATCACTATCAAATGTCTCCTAGATTCGAATTCTTCGGCGTTAGGTAGGGTGGGCTTAGGTTTGCGCCAAAGTTTGCAGGGTATCAGTGATTCAGCCTATCTGCATCATTCTCCAGGCGAGCGACAGCTCCGCACCCACGTAACTTTACCATACTATGACTTCCCCGTCGGACATCATTTCTGGTTAAGTCATTCCGACTTTAGGATTGTATTCGTATTCGCGTCCAATGTTGCTTCTCAAATCGGATCTGGACACCTTGAATGTTCCTGTTGAGCACCTCGTGTAAGGGTACAAGTGTCACCATCAGAAAGGGCATTACCGTCAAATATCCCAAACCTCTAGACTCGAAGTCCCAGGTTACCCAAATTTGAGTAGTTCCATTCCGTCAAACACCCTGGAAGTGTCATTGTACACGTTCACGACGCCCTCAATTCACTTTTTCCCGTCCAATCCAGAACGCTGTTCCTTCTAACCTACCTATCCAAGTCATCTTCCATTTCTCGGATCTCCCCCCCCCCCCCCGGACCCATTGCGTACTGGGGTTCGGTTCACCCTCTGAGAACGCGTGTCGCTTCTGGAGAAGGACAGCTTTGGTATGGCCAACGGCCCTCTATACGTCCCGCATTTTCCCCTATCGTGACATAAAGATTCATGGATTTCACCCAGGGAGTTCATGAATATGGTCGTTTCGTTATGGTTAACAAGACATTCTTCAAGTTGGGCCGTCAAATTCCGACAATGGTGTCGCACATGATCTCTATAACGAGCTAGGGGCGGCCAGGTGTTATACTGATCAACTGCTCATCCTGTCAGTTCCTGAATTCGGGAAAACTTAACTGAACAGTGGGACCCCAGTAGGTTCTCTGATGTGCGAATGAGCAGGTTATCCGGGGCACGGAACCACTTGAGAATGGCTTGGCAGCATTGACTCGAACGATTCAGGATTCCACTGATCTGCAAGGCAGTCTTGTAACGTAACAATCGTAGAGTGGTTGTATCGCGAGCTCTGATTGGTTCAAAACCATACTAACCCTTTTTCGTTCAGCCAGAGTAGCTCTAGGCGAGTCCTGGGACTCGGTTAACCCAAGCCAACTTGCTGATTGGCAGGTCTCGTTCTGGTGGATGTATAAAGGGTCTTATCTCCTCGAATTTACACCTAGTGGCACCACACTTACCCAGCTTACATCCCTTGGTACTATTCGCCCTAGCCATGCCGAGGATCCAGACCGACGTCAAAAGCACTCATCATTCCAAGTTGACAACTCACCTTGGTCCCTACCTCATCTACTACTTCCGATTCGCCGAAACAAATGAAAGGGTAGAGAAACGATACCTCGCAGTAGATGAGAGTCCTGAAGACTTCCAAACAATCCTGTTTGATGTGGATACGAAAGCTACCGTGAGTACTGGTCCCTCCCCTTGCCGCGGCTAGAGTTCAGAGTATGTCACCTCAGAGCTGGACGTTGGAGGCGGTACACAACACTCACAACCAATTCTACATCTACGAGACACCCACCCACCCTGAAAAACAGTATCGAGTATTGAACGCAGTGGAGCGGGGGGCAGGCAGTGTGAGTCGCGAGTCGGGATCATGGCAGGTCTTCCCCCATGGATAACCCACCATTTTTAGTACATCCCCGTGGTCGAGTCGGTCGCGGGCTTGGAAGGGGCAACAATCTGGACGGCCGAACAGGGTGATCGGCGCAATAAACACAAGTATTGAGATCCTGACTCTCCTGCATTTTGGAAGCTCAAAAGTTGGCAGGTTCTCCACTGTTTTCGCTAAACAAGGTGCCACCGCGCTCTACTGGGCCACAACCAAAGAGAGTGACAAATACACGGTAAGTATACTTGTGTGCAAATTAACCGCTCTAATTATGTCTGCATAGATCGTGCTCCGTGATTTGGCTGGTCGTAATAGGGAGGGCGAATTTGTTCTGGAAGAAATTGACCTATCGTACTGACCAGTATTTATGCCTTTCAAGTTTGTTCCCGACTGTTGTATGCAGAAAATTTGTACGATTATCGGGGTTGAAGTTTGAACGGATTTCAAGCTTCAAGCTTCAAGTTCCGATGAGACAACCATTTGTCACGCTCGTGTATTCAAGCTTTCAAACGAGTACATACATCCCAGGACACTGTTACCTGTCGGTTCGGCTTCAATGGAAAGCCGGACAACCGCGCTCCTATGGAGCACGAGACAGGCCCGGGCCCATGCAGAGCTTGAAGGCGTCGCAACTTCTCTCGTCACGGCCGTCGTGGGGTCCATTTATGTAACCCCCGGAGAAGCAGACCCACAGAAGAGTGATCTTCTCACTCCTGTCTGTAAGCTCTGCATGAGGCGCAAGACCAGTGTAGCTGCACGGAAAGGCTTACAGGAAATATTGGCATTGCATTCAGCCTACGATCCCCGGACCCCTGTACTAGGTACCACGGCCTAGCTTGTGTTCGAACAACATGCAGCTAAACACTTGATATCAGTTCAGCGTTCAGCTACACGCATGATCACTGAATATGTGGGCTGAACAAATCCGAACTGCTGTCACACTCTTAGAATTCAGAATGAATCCGACGCTGCTACTAGTAGATCATCGCATGTAAGTGGCATCTCTCGAACGCGAGAACCGTTGACCGATATATACTCACTGCAATTAAGTACTATTGGAGGATACCTTTCAAGGTCAAGAAACGAATGAAGAATGACAAATGGGATGACCACTCTCGATGTATTGCCACGGCACGACAACAAAGCCACAAAAATTGGTATATTTTACATGTTCATGGGCTGCGGACATACTGTGTGCTACATACTCAACCACTGTACGGGAGTGTAAGTCTTGTTGTTCTCGGAGCCAAGGGGGTTTTGCGGACCCTCCACAGCTGGAATCACATGAGTTTATGCTAAAATGAGTTGCGTGAAGGTGAACGTACGGAAGAACTGTGACATACATCATTAAATGGATGTCAGTCAACAACTCAGCTACAGGGAAGGAGACATACAAACGCAGAGAACTCTCTACTATTGACATGCTCGTAGAAAACGAGGAAATCATGATACCAGGTCACATAGAGTGCTTTGTCAACTGATTTGAGCTCTTTGATGTAGAGGGTTCCCTTTGCATCTATGTTACTGATTAGCCTTGATTACGATGGCAAGGTATCGAAAAAGAAGGCTCACCGATCGCTTCATTGTGACCCTGGAAGTCATTGGCACCAGAGATGAATTTGGCCTGCTTGCTAATAGAGATGCTTCCGACGGTGACTTGTCTATTACCCCTGGGCTTGGTGACCGACGTGAAGGCGCGGACATACGACACTTGCATCCATTTACCCTTAAGGCCGTCCTTATTTACCAGTCCCGAATTGGCAGCTACATAGTACTGGAGGGTGTGCGAATTCAGAGGACGGGACAAGGATTAGAGCATCGACTCACACGATCAAGGCCAGCGAACTTTGGGGATCATGTATCAGGAAATGGGCCAGCGAGAAGGAGGGGAACGGACCTCCGCAAAAGGTTTAGTTCCTCCTGTCTTAGGATAGAACTTGATGTGCGCGTAGAGTTCGTTGTTCTTGGGGTCTCTGAAAGTCTCGACCCGGTACCCAGCCTCGGTATTGTGTTGCAGCTGATAGAAGTCGTTGTTGTAGTAGAAGGTTCCTTTGGGATCTGGGTAGTAGCAAAATCGTTTAGTCACACATGATTCTGAAATAGTGAATACATACCAGGTCCGATATAAAAACCGTCTGTGAATTCCCAGCCCAGGTCAGCAAGCTCAAAGCGCATGGCTGGGGTGCCGAATTTGTTCTTGAAGAACAGCGCTTGTCCCGGAGAATCAAACTTGTATTCGCGCCTTAATCTGTCGAGTATGGATTCGTTTGACATGTTTGCTGGCCGCAGAGTATTTGGATTCGATAGAGATCGCTAGAATGTTTGCACTGTGAGTATATATACTTCCAGAAGAATCCCAAAGTGCATCCTACTCATTTAGAGCGGAATATTCCCCCAGGGGTCGTAATTCAAAGGCCGCACTGGAGAAATACAGGGTCAAGTGAGATCTCGATCGTCCCAAGCTGCAGGACTACCGGGAATACGACTTTACCGAAAACTTTGGCATTAGATATGTCGAAACCGGGCGTAGGATTATTAGGGAAAATCCACAGATACCTGACCGTCCAATCGTACATGAAACCCTCGAAACGGAAAAGTTCTGGAGGATTGGATACGTTATCAAGTCTGTGATAGGAAACCGATGGCGGCGTGTAAGCGAGGATGGGGATGCAAGTAACAGTGAGCGGAAGAATGGAAGAACTGGCGGCGTTGAATGCGGTTAGCGCATGATGGACCAAGCAGAATTTGGAAGTTAGTGACGAACTCCAAGTCGGGGCTGCACTTAGCGAGGCAAGCCCCCGCCTTTTTTTGTTACTACATCCAATCATTGGGTTAGTTCACGAATTGTGCTGGTTTGGGGCATAGTCGTACCCTTTCCGCCGCTCAGACACCCCAGATCCACAGTAATAGAGTCCTCAAGCGATCACGTTACACACTATCCTCGCGGATGCAGCGTGTTCGGTTCAATGCACGTACTGAAGCGAATCACCAAAAAGGTGAGTTTGGTATTGTACCTTGGAATATCGCACTTCTGATAGAAGCCCGGCCCCAGATTGGTGGTTGAACGTAACGGAGACGACCTTCCCCCGCTGATTGGCACTGGGTAGTTGAGTCGTTTTGGAGCTAGCCAAGAAGTGTCTACACCATTCAATCGATCGGTCAGCCGAACAACGAATTTTGAAATCACCACTTGACAGGATGAATGCTTTGACCCTTTAAACTCGTTTTGAGTGATGCCCATATGGCCAATCTCAGTCGTGACTCACTGATCAGGCTCTTTATGCCTAGGCTCAAGTTGATATCCCTTTCTCCATGGAGCCTCCTAAAGTGAAATTCAATTCTTGGGCTGACTTCCACAATTGCAAGTCCTCCAATGGTTAAGCCCATCGGATGATCACGATTTGTGATACTGTAGATATTTCCTCGTTATTTCGTATCAGACAACACTTCTGCAGTGTCAAGGGTCCAAGTTATGCATGATTAGACGGTCGTTCGATTTTAAACATGTAAATACTTTCGGCAGGGTCAACCTGTGATCTCACCCTAGCTGGTGTTTCACCAGATACGGGTTTTGAATTACTACGCAAGGATAAGTGCGAGCTTTGGATAAGGAAGGTGGGCTATAAAATCCGAATTTGTCAGTGGGTGACTTACTGTAGCGGTTTTTAATCCAGGATTATAATAAATTGGGACTTGGAAATTGAGATATTCGGAGGTGAATGACCCGTAGCGTGTTCAGAATACAATGTTACCCACGTGAATCTTCAGTCTAACTGGGTGCTCAATATTCAATGCTGAGCCGATATTGATAGAAGTCTGGTCGTTGTACAACGGGGCATCGCTTGCGACGAGCCATGGACTGGAGATAGTGACACTCACTGTTGTTCTACTTGCCCTTTTGGGAATTTTTTTTCTGATGGGGTGAGGTAGCGAATCATTCTTCTCTTTTGAGAACCGGCCCACCGGCAACCTTCCACCTTTAGACAGGAAATTCTATTGCTTGGATTAAAAGCGCTCTACGGTAAGTCATCCAGTATATATAGTCCGTGGTGTGTTCACTTCAGTGATCCTCCCCCAATTCTACTAATACTCGCCAACCCGTAAACATGCTAGAGAAATGCCCACTGGAAAGACTGAGACTCGACTACCAATATACCGCGGATGCGGAGGCACTGTTCTCCCAGAACAGCCCCAACCCACATGTGCGCGTTGCCGTTCCAACGCTGTACTGGGAGTTCTCAAGCGATATCCAAACCGGGCATAGTTTGTCTTCTCGCCAGCTCAGAGACGTTCTGTGTCACTGTGGCTAACATACATTGCTGTTCTTGTGCAGGTGCTAGGGGAAGTTTCTACTACAACCACGATTTTCTTGCCTTGCATGAACACGCTAAGGCCACCTACGTAGTTAAGACATTCAAGGACCCGGAGACCCAAGAACCCCATGGGCATATCGAGTTCTTTCTTGAAGGAAAATTAGGTGGTAAACCCTTCGCGGAGGTCCGCTTTCTTCCATGTCATTTGCCCATTTAATTCTGATACATCATACCCGTAGTTCGCCGCCCATGATCCTGTGAGTCCATCCGCTTGTTTTTGTCTCCCTTTCTGAGTTGCATTGTCTAGCACTACGCAGCTTCTGAGTCGGGATTAGACAAGGGGCCTCCCCCGGCGGGTGAATTTGTCAGGGTGTCGTATACCGCCGCCTTTGTGGAGGTCTCGAAGCTTCCCAACGAGAGGAAAGTCTGCATCAAAAGCAGATCGCTTCAAAAGCAGGCCGAGTTCGAGTGCGGCTCGGACGACTTTGTCCACAACACAGAAGCCATCAGTGAGCATTCCTTCGTTATCACACCCATATCGGTATGACTAGCATTAACCGGTAACAGATGCCTTTGGAACACTCTACGCCAGGAACATTGGAGCGATCGAACAAGCGTCCTCCTTGCAATGGTACCATGATCGCATTGTGTTCTTCGACGATGAACGCGATAAAGAGTTCGCTGCATTTGTGCGTCTCCTCTCGTCTAGCTGAGCTGGTCACTGACAGCCACGTCGTCGCGTCTATCACAGTTCTTTCGTAAGCTCACGTCCACTTGATTCATTTCAACACAAACTCATGCGCGATTCTAGCTGTGGAGCGTGCGAAAAACCTGCTAGGTTCTGAGGAGCAGAAGGCCTTTGATGGTTTGCAGTGGTCGGACCTCTGATGAAGGATTATGATGACAGCGTAGAGCATGAGGGAAACCCGATTGATTGTTGTTTATCGCAGCGGTCTTGGAATGTCCGGTTTATTTGTGACTCTCGCTCTCCAGGTGAAATGTATATACATGTACTACGATGCCAAGTTTCCAATATGCTCGAACAGTAGTGAAGAAATCAAATGACGTGCCGCTTTATGTTTGTCTGGGAAGTGCAGATCGGCGAGCAACATCAAAACCTCCGTCCGTGGAACCGTGGGTGCAGCGTCCCAGCACACGCGGTCGCTTTCGAATATTGATTCCAGTGCCGTCGCGCTTGCGTTTCACACCTCGGGAACACACCCTCTATATCTCCTATCCATATACAACCTATCAGATCGCTCCGAATCGCCCGATATGGCCTTGACGCAATCGTCTGATTTGGTAGTACACTTTGTACTTTGGGTTCGACTGACTTTTCTAGGTCTCATTTGGAGTTGTCGTTGGCGCCATGATGGGTTGACATATTCGGCAGGCGATGTGGGATAGATGGGAGGTGGTACGGATGGCCTAGGTACGTCGTTCGAATTGCGTCTGTACCATTTGCGCTAATCCGTGTCTTGTCTAGCTAGCGACTCCATTTCGACTCGTTTTGACTCGCGGCGCGCGTCGCTCGTTGTGCTGTCCTTGCTACCTCGTATACCATCCATCTCCACGCCCTCGCTGTCGCTCAGGCGGTCCCGATCATCCTCATCGCCTCTCGACGCCTCCTCTCCAGGCCGATTTCCTCGTTCCTTGTGTCGTCATGCCGACTCAATCCGCATTCTGAGTGTCCCTAGTCGCTCTCGTTGTCTCCTGGTACGTCTCAGTCACGGTGCGCCTCGTTCTCTGGCGCTTTCTCGTCCCGAGCCTCTCTAGGTGACTTTTCCTCGTTCCTTCGCTCCACCCGTTCGCGCTTGTGTTCCAACACGTCACGTGTCTTCTTAGATTCTGAGGGTCCTCAGTACCATTGCGTACTACTCCCGACGCATCCGTGTCGTTGCTAGTGAGTCGAGCGTCTCGCCTCGCACATTCTCTCCACTCCCCCTCGAGCTTGATGTTCGGGGACATATTTCGTCGTTGCGCAGGTATATTGGGCGGTTCGGGTGGCTTAGGCGAGTCCTCTGGCACGTTCCCGACTCGTTCTGGATGCTGACGTATTCGGATAATGCCTTCAGCGCGAGTCTTCGTGATTCGCTGCTGGCGTCGTTTGATGCGCCATCCCAGCCATCTCGTCCGCTACCCTCAGCACCTCCTTGGCCGTCTACACGACCCTCGACGCCTCTCGACTCGTTCGTCACGTTTACGGTGCGTGGTGTGCACTGGGCTCGTGCGCTCGACGATCTCGTGGAGGTTCTGCAGACATTCCAGGTGAGTACTCTTCGTCCGTTGAGGTGCGCTGATCACTTCTTTCAGTTCCCATCATATTCACCTACATCGTCAGAAAATCCGAAGCAGATATGATCAGATCGTCCGAGTCGATCCCCTGTTGAGTACCATCAAAAAGGAGTTCGCAGGCAGATGTGTCGCGGCTTCACACGCTCGACCTGCAAAAGTCGATCGACTCAATGTCGCGCATCTCAGGGACGAGTCTGTACACGAAAATATCTCGTCGACTTGCTCGACTTTGCCAGGACTGGCTTGTCGAGCAACTTTGCGCCCGAGGCCGTGCTACCTTGGCAGTCGTTCTCGTTTGATCCCAGCCTGAGATGTGTTAGGCCGATCTCTGGTGGACAACAGGGCATCCGGCATCGTCAAGTACATCCTCCGAACATTCGTGTTGCATGCTTCGATCACGAAACCGCTTGGGAGAGCGGTAAACTCCAGCTGACGATAGACATGGTGGAACTCGAGTTCTCTTTGAACGCATTCCGGGCCGACAGATCGCAAAGCAAACAGAGCCTCGAAAGCATCGGCGAAGAATACAAGGCGTTTAGACTCAACTTCAGAGCTATCGCTATCTGTTGAGCTCTTTTTCTTTCCCCGTTTCCGGGCGCTTGTCGTGTATTCACCCACAACTACACGCAGACCGCTGCTCTTCCTCGCAAACCTGTGTTCGGCCTCACGCCGCTCGTCGTGATCCACCACACCCTCGCCCAATCATACCACCTTCCCCACGCGCTTCGCGGCTGGCAAGAAACCGAGTATGCACGCCAGGTAGACGAACAGGCGCCTGGCAGACTTGGAGGTGCAACCGTGCAAGTAGCCTTGTCGTTTGTCAACTCGAACGGCACTGGCATCATAAAATTCAAGTTGGCTAGTAGATTCTAGTTACAGACTCGGTCCGAATTTAAGCTTTATCCCGACCATCTCATGATTGTTATACTGACATTGTACCTCTACTACTACCTAGTAGTTAAAAGCTCATTTCCATCGCCGTACTAGTGGTAGTTACGGTGAATGATTCGAATTCAGTGGTGTTGTCCTACCGCAGTGACCGATAGTCGCGGTACTGTGACAGCTGGTCGCTGTGACCTCAATACCAAAACCAGACTCATCTGCTGATATGATTGCCCCCCATAGGGTCCTGCATTACAGTTTCATGTCAGTGATTGCAACAACTGTAACTTGACAAGTACGTTCCATCTGAAGCGACAATTCCAAATACATGAGGCTCTTCGTACATACAAACAAGTGATCAAAGTGCTCGTCTACTCCTAAGCTAGATGTAGGAGCAACTCGGAGACTGCAGAGTACCATCCACAGCTGTCGACGAGCTCAACGGCCCAAAAACTTCTTACACATAGACAATGGGCTCAAAGACCCATTGCTGTTTAAGCTTCTCCTCCGGGGAGGCATCATCATTAACTGGTTCTCTGAGCTTAACGTATGGAGAAGACTGATGAGCAATGTGTGAGGTTATCTGGAATGTACGTACCATAACGGTACGATCAGCAGAGTTGATGGTCCAGCACTGGCCATTAACCTCCCCGTAGTTGCCGGAGATCCTGTATTAATATGATTAGGTGGCACGTATGGGTGAAAGAAAGATCCGAATAACCTGAAGCGAGCTGCTTCAACTCTATCGACCTGCCATTTACGTCTCGACTCCCTTCTAGCGTCAAGCGCAAGAACGTCATTCTGAATGAAGGGAATCAGTTGGGAAAACTCGTCTCTGCTGATGGCGACTGACTAGGACGTGAGTAACTGCAACACCATGGGCAGCGCTGGAAATTAACAGGTCCCTGCTAGAGTTGTCTTTGTCAAGTTTCCATGCCTGTGTAGGGGTTAGTTGGACATCAACTATGGAAGGCAAATACAAGGTGCAAACCTTGGTCTTTTCGATGTTGACGAGTCGGATCTGGGTTGGATTGTGGTCCTCAGGATCGGCATGGTCCAAGTACGCAGCTGGGTCGTATGCATTTCTGATGAAGCATGTGGGATAAACCGTCTGTGTGTTCCTCACTTCAGTCACCACAGTCGACGTTGTAGTAAGTGGCATATGAATGGAAATAGAGTGTAACGAGGCAGTGAAGCTAGGCAAGTGTGCGCGGAGGGCAGGAATGGAGCGATCTCTTATACGCTTACCAGAACGACATTTAGCGTCGAAGCCGATCAGTGTCGTTGTGTCCAGCGGAGACCCCGAACGCTGCTCTTGGATAATCGAGTAACTCCGAGAATGGGCTCAACTCCTCAAATTTCTGTTGCGAGTCTCTCCGGCTTCGGAGATAGGTAGGAGGGGCTATGTTTGCGCCAATATGTTTGCAGGGTACAGTCATCTGCCGCATCAGAATTTCCCAAGTGACAGCTCCGCATCCATTTTGGTAACCTCCGTGTGACACATTTTTCTACCCCGGTCGGACTCAGATCATTATTTCTGGTTACTGTAAGTCTTTTCCCAACTTTAGGATCATCATGGATGCACCCTGTTTTCGCGTCCAGTACTGCTTCTCAAATCGGATCTGGACATCTTGAATGTTCCCAACACCTCGTGTAAGGATACAAACGTCATCAGAAAGGGGATCACTGTCAAGTTTCCCAGCCCCTAGGTTCGAATTCTTCGGAGATAGGTAGGATGGGCTAGGATTACGCCAATGTTTGCAGGTACCAATCATGCCGCCGCCGCATCTGCCATCAGATGACAGCTCCGCATCCAACGCGTCTAGTGCTGCCTTCTCAAATCGGCTCTAGACTCGTCTTGAATGTTCCCAGCACCTCATGTTAGGGTACAAACACCATCGGAAAAGGGGATCACCGCCAAATGTCCCCTAGATTCGAATTCTTCGGAGATATGTAGGATGGGCTAGGTTTGCGCCAATATTTGCAGCCACTTCTCCCGTCGGACGCCGTCATTTTTGGTTAAGCCTTTCCGACTTTAGGAGCATCATGCACCCTGTATTCGCGTCCAAGGTTCCTCTCAAATCGGATCTGGACACCTTGAATGTTCCCAGCACCTTGTGGAAGGGTACAAACGTCATAAGAAAGGGTATCACCATCAAATATCCCAAACACCTAGATTCGAAATTCTAGGCTACCCAAATCTGAGTAGTTCCATTCCATCAAATACCCTGGAAGTCTCATCGTACATGTTCACGACACCTTCTTCAGTTGTTCCGTCTCTAACCCAGAACGCCGTTCCTCCTGCCTATCCGAGTCACCTTCAATTTCTCGGATCTTCTCCCCAGACCTATTTCGTACTGGAGTTCGGTTCACCCTCTGAGAACGCGTGTCGCTTCGGGGGAAGGACAGCTTTGACCAACGGCCCTCTACGTCCCGCACTTTCTCCTATCGTGACATAAAGATTCATAGATTTCACCCGGGCGCCGAGTTCTTGAATATGGTCGATTCAGTTATGGTCAAGAAGACATTTTTGGGCCGTCAAATCCCAACAATTGTGACAAGGGTGTCGCACATAATCCCTGTAACGGCCTAGGGACGGCCTGGTGTGATGCCAATCAACTCCTCATCCTGCCTGTTCCTGAAACCGGGAAAACTTACCTGAACAGTGGGACCCCAGTAGGTTCTCTGATGCGGGAATGAGTAGTCATCTAGAGCAATGTCAGCAGCACTTGAGGGTAGACAGATCCGCATGTCCAAGTCCCATATCCGGGCTTCGGGCTGATACCGCGGATGCGATGCCTCAGCGGAATTGGCTTGGATGATTCAGGACTCCAGGACTCGTTCTGGTGGACGTATAAATGGTCTTATCTCCTCGAGCTTTACACCTAGTAGCAATACACTTATCCAGCTCACTTCCCTTGGTACTATTCACGCTAGCCATGCCGAGGATCCAGACCGACGTCAAAAGCACTCATCATTCCAAGTTAACAACTCACCTTGGTCCCTACCTCATCTACTACTTCCGGTTCGCCGAAACAAATGAAAGGGTAGAAGAACGATACCTCAGAGTGGATGAGAATCCTGAAGACTTCCAAACAATCCTGTTTGATGTGGATACGAAAGCTACCGTGAGTACTAGTCCCTCCCCTTGCTGCGGCTAGAATTCAGAGTATGTCACCTCAGAGCTGGACGTTGGAGGCGGTCCACAACACTCATAACCAATTCTACATCTACGAGACACCCACCCACCCTGAAAAACAGTATCGAGTGTTGAACGCGGTGGAGCGGGGGGCAGGCAGTGTGAGTCACGAGTCAAGATCACGGCGGGTCTTCCCCGTGAATAATACACAATTTTTAGTACATCCCCGTGGTCGAGTCGGTCGCGGGCTTGGAAGGGGCAACAATCTGGACGGCCGAGCAGGGTGATCGGCGCAACAAACACAAGTATTAAGATTCTAACTTTCCTGCGTTTTGGAAGCTCAAAGGTTGGCAGGTTCTCCACTGTTTTCGCTAAACAAAGCGCCACTGCGCTCTACTGGGCCGCAACCAGAGAGGACGACAAATACACCGTAAGCATACCTGTGCCCAAGTTAACCACTCTAATTATGTCTGCATAGATCGTGCTCCGCGATTTGGCTGGTCGTAGTAGGGAGGGCGAATTCGTTCTGGAAGAAATTGACCTATCGCATTGATCAGTGTTTATGCCTTTCGATGTATCAACTTGTATGCAGAATTGTACGATGTGACCACCTGGATTAAACGGATTTCCGATGAGACATGTAACAGTACTGTTGGTCACGCACGTGAGACAGCCCTCACTAGCACTACCTGTCGCCGCAATCGTATACTCAAACTTCGAATATGTGCATTGCGCACCAAAGACGGTAAGTAATATGGTGCAGTAAGGGGTCACTTTGTTTGTGCAGCTTTGTTGACTTCAATCCGTTTGGATAATCGCAAGTTGTTGCGGCCCAACAGTGGATCATTCGGTTCAAGCCGGAGTCACTCAGCAAAACCATACCGGTACCGGCACCGGTCGGCCAACCGATCCGCGTTGGCATCAGACGTCGTCTTTTTCTGTTAGCTTTTTCCAAATTTGAATCTATCATGCAACGTGTACTAAACCATATCGAACGCTACCCCCCAAGTCGAAGATGGAGTATCTAGAACGTTCCGCATGTTCATCACTCATCAGTCCCTGAACGAAGGATACTGTTACCCGTCGATTCGGCTTCTATGGAAAGCCGGACAACCCCACGCCTACGGAGCACGAAAGCATGGCATCTTCTCTCGTCATATGGGTCGTCATGGGGTCCATTTATGTAACCTCGAGAAGCGGGTCAAGGGGCAGATCTTCTAACTCCTGTCTGTAAGCCCAGAGAGAGGAAGCCTACGGAGAGCCGTACAATCGCGCTCCTATGAGGCACGAAACCGTGAAGAAGGCGGTTGTCCGGCTTTCCATAGGATTCCTATAACACTTTTGCACGTTTTCTTGCTTTGTAGGAGCACAGTTGTGCAGCTCCCCATAGGCTTGCTATCTCTGGGCTTACAGACAGGAGTTAGAAGATCTCTCTCACGATCTGCTTCTCGGGGTTACATAAATGACCCCACAACCGCCAGTATGACGAGAGAAGCGGTAATGATGGACATCGTGCGGAGCCTCCGAGCATTAGGGCACTACGCCGATCTGCAAAGACGGGATAATAACGTTATCGCTTGACGATTCTACAGCCTCTACGCTCATCACCACACAGCTGTAAGAGACAAAATGTCGGATTTCATCTACCGTTCCTACCTCTGCGCCTGACTGCATGTTATGTCATCGAGCATGTGCAGTCGCGGACAAATAATAATAAAATTTTGAGGGGAACTCTGAGCATGTTGGTCGCCGTGATGCGGCAGTCCTCCCGTGATATTTGGGTTTGTCGTATGGGATCCGAGCCGGACACCAGGCTCTGCATGATAAGGGATAGGTTGCGATTCATTTGAGGTGCTGGTCGCGCTAACCAATCTATGCGGGTACGATTAGCCTTGTCGTCCTGTGTAGCTACATGAAATGGCTTGCAGGAAATATTGGCATTACAATGCGCCCGTATTCAAACAACGTACAGATGAACACCGGATAGCATTTCAGCTACATGCATGATCACTGAACGTGTGTGCTGTGCACACTCGAACGGCTGTCACACTCTTAGAATTCAGAACTAATCCTCCGATGCTACAGCATCGCATCTAAGTGGCATCCCTCGAGCCCGGGACCTGCTGCCAATATATACTCTGCAATTACTATTGGAGGATGACCATCCCGAACCAGAACAGTTTTCAAGGCAGGGAATAAAAGAAAGAATGGCAGACGAGTTCCACCGTTCGATTTTCAGCAGGGATAACCGCTCTCAGTGTATTGCCACGGCACGACAACAAAGCTATAGAAATTGGTGTATTTTACATGTTCATGGGCTACGGACATACTTTGTGCTACAGATCCAACCACTGTACGCCGGAATAAGTCTTGTCGTTCTCGGAGCCAAGGGGGTTTTGCGGACCCTCCACAGCTGGAATCAAGCATGAATTTATGCCAAAATGAGCTACGAGGAAGTGAACGTACGAAAGAACTGTGACATACGCCATGAAATGGATGTCAGTCGATAATTCAGCTACAGGGAGGAAGACATACGAATGCAGAGAACTCTTTACTATTGATGCTCTCGTAGAAAACGATGAAATCGTGATACCAGGTTACATAGGTTGCTCTGTTAACCGTTTTGAGCTCTTTGATGTAGAGCGTTCCCTGCGCATCTATGCTACCGATCAGCCCTGATTGTGATGGCATCGTATCGAAAAAGAATACACACTGATTGCTTCATTGTGACCCTGAAAGTCATTGGCACCAGAGGTGAATTTGGCCTGTTTGCTAATAGAAATGCTTCCGACGGTGACTTGTCTGTCGTTCCTGGGCTTGGTGACCGACGTGAAGGCGCGGACATACGACACTTGCATCCATTTACCCTTAAGGCCGTCCTTATTTACCAGTCCCGAATTGGCAGCTACATAGTACTGAAAGGTGTGCAAATTCAGAGGACGAGACAAGGATTAGAGCACCAACTCACACGATCGAGGCCAGCGAACTTTGGGGATGATATATCAGGAAATGGGCCAGCGAGAAGGAAGGGAACGGACCTCCGCAAAAGGTTTAGTTCCTCCTGTCTTAGGATAGAACTTGATATGCGCGTAGAGTTCGCTGTTCACCGGGTCGTTGAACGTCTCAACACGATACCCAGCCTCGGTATTGTGTTGCAGCTGATAGAAGTCGTCGTTGTAGTAGAAGGTTCCTTTGGGATCTGAGCAGCAGCAAAATCATTTAGCTACACATGATTCTGAACTAGTGAATACATACCAGGTCCGATATAAAAACCGTCTGTGAATTCCCAGCCCAGGTCAGCAAGCTCAAAGCGCATGGCTGGGGTGCCGAATTTGTTCTTGAAGAACAGCGCTTGCCCCGGAGAATCAAACTTGTATTCGCGCCTTAGTCTGTCGAGTATGGATTCGTTTGACATGTTTTCTGGCCGCAGAGTATTAGGATTCGATAAAGATCGCTAGAATGGATACGCTGTGAAGTATATATACTTCCAGAAGAGTCCCAGAGCGCATCTTACTCATTTAGAGCGAAAGATTCACCCAGGAGTCGTAATTCAAAAGCCGCACTGGAGAAACTCGGGCATAAGACTATAAGGAGCAATCCACAAATACCTGACCGTCCAATCGTACAGGAGACCCTTGAAACGGAAGTCCTGGAGGATTGGATAGTATGGATACGTTATCGAGTCTGTGATAGGAAACGGATGCGGCGGTGTGTAAACGATGAAGAGCATGCGAGTGACGGTGAGCGGAAGAATGGAAGAACCTGCGTCGTTGAATGCGGTTGCTAAGCGCATGATGGACCTAGAATTTGGAAGCCGAGTCACCAAAAAGGTGAATTTGGTACTGTACCTACTGCTGATAGAAGCCCTGCCCCAGATTGGTGGTTGAACGTAATGAGGACGACCTTCCCTGCCCGCTGCAGTTGTCGTTTCGGGGCTAGCCGAGAAGTTGTCTACTGGTCAGCTGAACAACGAATTTTGAAATCGCCACTGACAGGATGAATGACTTAACCCAAACTCGTTGTCAGTGATCTGATCCCAGTCGTGACTCACTGAGGTTCTTTGCGTCTAGGCCCAAGTAGACACCCTTTCCCCATGTTGCAAGACCCCAATCAATGATCATGGTTTGTAATATTGGTATCAGACAACCTTCTGCACTGTTCAGGGTCTTTATGCATGATTGGATGGTCGTTCGATTTTAACATATCTAAATGCCCACGTTTCGGCAGGGTCAACCTATTTCACCAGATGCGGCTTTTGAGTTACTACGCCAGGATCAGTGCGCTTTGGATAAGGAAGGTGGGCTCTAGATTTCATCTGTCAGTATATATACTCCGTGGTGTAATCACTTCAGCGATCCTCTTCCAATCCTACTAATACTCGCCCACCAAACATGTTAGAAAAGTGCCCGCTGGAAAGACTGAGACTCGACTACCAATATACCGCGGATGCGGAGGCACTGTTCTCCCCGAAGGGCGACAACCCATTTGTGCGCGTTGCCGTTCCAACGCTGTACTGGGAGTTTTCAAGCGGTGTTCAAATCGGGCATAGTTTGTCTCCTTGCGAACTCAGAGACGTCATGTATGGCTAACATACATTGTTGTTCTTGTGCAGGTGCCAGGGGAAGTTTCTACTACAACCACGATTTTCTTGCCTTGCATGAACACGCTAAGGCCACCTACGTAGTTAAGACATTCAAGGACCCGGCGACCCAAGAACTCCATGGGCATATTGAGTTCTTTCTTGAAGGAAAATTAGGTGGTAAACCCTTCGCGGAGGTCCGCTTTCTTCCATGTCATTTGCCCATTTTCTGATACATCACTGGCATACCCGTAGTTCGCCGCCCATGATCCTGTGAGTCCATCCGCTTATTTTTATCTCCCTTTCTGAGTTGCATTGTCTAGCACTACGCAGCTTCTGAGTCGGGATTAGACAATGGGCCTCCCCCGGCGGGTGAATTTGTCAGGGTGTCGTATACCGCTGCCTTTGTGGAGGTCTCGAAGCTTCCCAACGAGAGGAAAGTCTACATCAAAAGCAGATCGCTTCAAAAGCAGGCCGAGTTCGAGTGCGGCTCGGACGACTTTGTCCACAACACGGAAGCCATCAGCGAGCATTCTTTCGTTCTCACACCCATACCGGTGTGATTAACATTAATCGGTGACAGATGCCTTTGGAACTCTCTACGTCAAGAACATTGGGGCGATCGAACAAGCGTCCTCCCTGCAATGGTACCATGATCGGATTGTGTTCTTCGACGACGAACGCGATAAAGAGTTCGCTGCATTTGTGCGTCTCCTCCCGTCTAGCTGAGCTGGTCACTGACAGCCACGTCGTCGTGTCTATCACAGTTCTTTCGTAAGCTCACGTTCACTTAGTCCGTTCCAGGCTTCCAGCATAAACTCATGCGCGATTCTAGCTGTGGAGCGTGCGAAAAACCTGCTAGGTTCTGAGGAGCAGAAATGCTATGGTGGCGTGCAGTGGTCGGACCTCTGAGGTCTGTGATGACAAGCGTAGAGCATGAGGAAGCCCGATTGATTATTGTTTATCGCAGCGGTCTTGAAACGCCCGGCTTACTTGTGACTCTCGTTCTCCGGTTGAATGTATGTACATGTACTACAAAGCCAATATGCTTGAACAGTAGCGAAGAAATGACGTACATTTACCTTCGTCTGGCCAGCGAAGTGCAGATAGGCTGAGCAAGTCACATCACTGCATGCAGAGTCCAGAGTCCCGAGTTTACGCACGCCCTACGGTTTGTAGGGGGTGTGGGGCTCCGGTGACTACCTGGATTCCTCAATTTCTCTTTTGTTTTTGGAATTCAGGAATACATCGCAACCGTGGCGCTCTTTGAAGTCGTCGGCGTTTAGAGAACCATTGATAGG
>JBBPSC010000396.1:0-18970 GCA_038093395.1 Baorangia bicolor
CACGTGCAAAGTTCTTGGACTATGTAAGTGGTTATGACTAAGTATGCATGGCTTTTGGGTCTCACGTATTGTTCAGGTATCCGACTCGATGAGCATTTACCCATCTCCTACGGGTGTCATGATCGGCATGGACCTGGCATACAATTTGTGGTCGGCGTATGGCAATTGGTTCCCTGGCATGAAGCCTCTCGTTCAACAGGCTATGGCCAAGATCATGAAGGCAAATCCCGCCTGTCATGTCTTGCGCGAGCGCATACGTAAAGGTCTCCAGTTATACTCGTCAGAACCAACGGAACCGTATTTGAACAGTCAGAACTACTCAGAACTGTTCTCGAACCAGATCATTTGTACGCGCATCGAATTTCGTATCAAACGTTGCTCACCTTTGATATAGGGTTCGTTGACGACACTAACGTCTATCGTGTCACCATTCACAAGACCTTTGAGGGTAACTTGACCACTAAACCCATCAGTAAGCAGTCGGCTTTTAGTTTTGGCGCAACGATGGCTTATCTCCTCACTTAGACGGGGCTATCTTTATCTTTAACCCACGATCAGGGCAACTTTTCTTGAAAATCATCCACACTAGTGTATGGGCCGGTCAAAAGCGTTTAGGACAGCTCGCGAAATGGAAGACAGCCGAAGAAGTAGCTGCCTTGGTTCGCTCTTTGCCTGTTGAGGAACAGCCCAAGCAGGTGATTGTCACTCGCAAGGGAATGTTGGGTAAGTGCCGTATACCATCCCCGCAAACATCGCTTACCTCGTTTCCCAGATCCTCTCGAGGTGCATTTGTTGGACTTCCCAAACATCGTCATTAAGGGTAGTGAGCTGCAACTTCCGTTCCAAGCATGCATGAAGATGGAAAAGTTTGGTGATTTGATTCTTGTAAGTCTTCTAGGTCGTTCCGGAAACCCTTGACCTAAATATAAACCTTTTGTAGCGCGCTACACAGCCGCAAATGGTGCTCTTCAGTCTATATGGTATGTCCGGTTTCCTATTGATGATTCTGATCTTACATCTCCAACAGATGACTGGTTGAAATCCATCTCTAGCTACACTGCTTTCTCTCGTCTTATCCTCCTTTTACGTGGACTGCATGTCAACAACGAAAAGGCGAAGATTATTCTTCACCCCGACAAGTCCACGATTACGGAGCCCCATTTCGTGTGGCCTACTTTGACGGATGATGAATGGATCAAAGTTGAGGTTGCCATGAAGGACCTCATTCTGGCTGTGAGTAACACCATTACCCAATGTTAGTTTTCCGTGATGTCTTACTCTTCTGATCAAAGGACTTCGGCAAACGTAATAGTGTCAATATTGCGTCGTTGACGGCCAGTGAGATCCGTGACATCATTCTTGGACAAGAGATTGCTGCCCCCTCTGTACAACGCCAACAGATGGCGGAATTGGAGAAGGGCACTGAAGCCCAGGGGCAGGTTACGGCTGTTCAAACGTGAGTTACCATCGAAATAGCTGTTGGATTCTGCTGAGTTTAATATTAGCCAAACGACCAACATTCATGGTGACACCATCCAGACGATTACAAGTAAGTAAATTGTAGTAACTTCACGCATATTGCGCTGAATGACTTGATACTATGGCAGCAACGAGCTACGAACAACAGGTATTTAGCAGTAAATCTGACTGGCGCGTTCGTGCCATCTCCGCAACTCATCTGCCGCTTCGCCTCCAACATATCTACGTGTCCAACGATGACGTGAAAGACGACGCCGCTTCGTATACATACGTGCTACCAAAGAATGTTCTGCGCGCTTTCATCGCCGCTGCGGACTTACGGACCCAGGTTGCCGCTTTCATGTACGGGGTCTCGCCGCCAGACAACAAGCAAGTCAAGGAGATCAAGGCGGTAGCTTGGGTGCCCCAGCGCGGCAGCAATAACAACATTGAACTGCCAGCCCAGCTTGCCAAGGATGACTTCTTACTGAAGGATCTCGAACCTTTAGGATGGATCAAGACCCAAGCACTCGAGCTTAACCACCTATCCCCTACGGATGTTACCACGCAGGCAAAGCTTATGGGAGATCACCCCGAATTTGGATCATCGACCATCTGTATTGCGGCCTCGTTTACTCCTGGTTCTGTCTCTTTGTCTGCTCATTCATTGACTGTTGGTGGATTCGAGTGGGGTCGTAAGAATCTGGACAATTCAGCTAATCCGCCTGGCTTCAATCCCAACATGTCCGAGCGTGTCCAGCTTTTGCTGTCGGATCGTATCTTCGGTATGACCCTCGTGCCCGAAGGCAAGGTCTGGAACTACGGTATTGGCCTTACTCAGTTATGGTCACCCAACTTGCCATATAGTATGACGCTCGACACACCACTCCTCTTTTGGGCGGAGGAACACCGACCTGCTGCATTCTTGACTGTAAGTTGACATTTGACTTCTTGACGGAACTTATTACTCATATACCGCCTTGCAGTTCGCGAACCTGGAGCAGGGTGAAGATAGCGCGGATGTGGAGAATAGCTTCGCATGATGTATCGTACTTCTTTGGTCTCGTTTATGTCGATCACGCTTTGTAGATGTATCTGTCTCACTTAATACTACCTCGCTTTGCAATTCTGTCGTCTCCGTCGTCTCAATTTGTGCTCTTAGTAACTTACCTGTGTATTGTAGGCATTGAATGTCGTGCAACCGGAGCGAAGGGTGCTCATGGCGAAGGCGATTTCAAGATGCAAGAATTTAGTAGTGAAGTACTACAATCTATCATGTCGTCACGAAGCCAAGCGAAACCACTGATCCGCGTTGAGAGAGTGCTACCAGCTTACTATCTTCTCGCTGTGGAGACCCAGGCCTTTCTGCTTCAAGTTTTTCTGGTCGTGTTACCGTGGCTATATGGGGCTTGAAGCCCCTCCGAGGGGGTGGAGGGGAAAGGGCTACAAAGTCGCGGTCTGGCTCGAGCGGCCGGGTTCTCAAGTCATTCATTGTGCTTGATGACGATGGCATCGGCCGGAAAGGATTACGAGGTGGAGGCTTGGGAATAGTCGGCGTGACGGGGGTTGAGAGCTGGAGGAAGCTCGGGTTGTTTTGCATCGTTATGATATGCTCACCGAGCCCAAATGACTGGTGAGGTTGGAAACAAGGCGTGAGAGGGTCGTCGTCGTTGTCATCGCTGAGATCCAGTGTGCTAACCTGGACGGCAGGCATGAAAGGTGGAGGAGATTGGACAGGAGAAAGTGAAGTGGGAGGGGTGCTCAGAAAACGCAACCGTTGTCTGATGGATCGGCTTCGTGGGGGAGGAGAACTTAGTTGGGTGGGATTGGAACTTCCTGAGAGGGCCGAAGTTGGACGCGACGACGGTATGGGTATGGGATGAAGATCTAGCGTGCCAGAACTTGAGCTCCGGCGATGGCCCTGAGCAAACGTAACCTCGTCGGGTCGAGGAGGGAGAGCGGAAGAAGGGGGTGGCTTGGGTGAGGTCAGAGAGAGTCGCAGGGCGCGTTGTGCGACAGAGTTCCTGAAAGACTTTTGCGGCGCAGAGGCGGGCATTGTCAAGGGAACAGGCCCTGACGTAGATCCCTGAACAGTTGGGGCAGGAGGGGGGGCAAAATTGGGTGCTGGCCGTGGTGGCGGCATTGAACGTCGTTTAGCCGTTCCGATGTGTGCCACAGGTGACGAGCCAAGGACGGACAACGACATCGGCCTCGATGACGCTCCGTTACCGACGACCGATCCAAATGATGAAGGGAAAGACTCGCCACCCAAGGGCACCGGTATCTGAGACCGACCTCGCGAATCGGAGGTACTTGTTGAACTAGCGCTGTACGTCGAAGAACCAGAGGCACGTTTCCAAAACGTAGGCGACAACGAGGAACCACTTCCGGGGCTGATCCGAGCCTGACAGTGAGAATTGGAAGATGAACTACCGGAGGAACGATCAGCGGCGTAAGGGACTGGTATAGATGTGCTCGATTCCACTGAGGTACGATGGTCCTCTGGTGAAGGCGGAATGGAAGGCGGGGGTCCTGAGGGTGGTGTGAGCTGCTTCGGAAGGGGAACACCTTGGCGAGACCATCTTTTGGTGATAGCGGTGCTTTGCAAAAGCTTATTCGTTGGTGCGGACCCACTCCCGGGGGATGAAGAATTGACAATCCCGTTTCCCAACAGAATCGGTGTCACCCCATCGCTCTGTTCACTACCATGAGTTTCATCAACACAAGGCGACGGCGCTTCAATGCCCAAATTCGGAGAGGAAGACCCTAGCTGTCCACCAGAAAAGCTAGACGAGTAAGAGAACACGGGCGGAGTTTCCCTCGGCGTAACATCACCAGAGCTCCTGGACGGAATTCCGAAGTTTCCCGCAACACTGCGATTACCACTAGCTTGCTTATACATTCCCTGCTGCTCGTGTAGAAACGTGGCGGGAATAGTTGCGACAGCATACTTGCATTTCCTTGGAGGGGGCTGGAGAGACAACGTCAATGTGCCTTGGGGTGAGAGGGAAGGAGTAGGTGGGGTGTTTGAGCCTGAGGGTGTACTGGAAGAACTGGCTTCTGGAACGGCAGTCGATAACTCTGGTGCATCGCGCTCCTTTGATATCTTTAAATCCGATGCAGTGATAACAACTGGCGCGTTGGTTGATCGCAGACTCGGAGCAGGTGAACCTTTTCCCGGCACGTGCGGGAGTGGCAGAGGAAGCGAGTGAGAGGGCGAAGAGCTAGAATCTACGGAAGATTTGGTGCGAAGCATGGTGAGAAGGCTGGTGGCCGCTGCAGCAAAAGAGTCCTCCGCATGCCCAGGTGGATAGGTAAGGATGGGTGAGCCCTCAACGGAAGGTGAACGGGGCCGCGTCCCCGAGAAGATTCCTTTCATGGCAGTAGCGGGTGATGGCGACGAGGGGATGTTTATCCTCAGGGAACGAAGCGATGGAGGAGGGGAAGGAGAAGTCGGTATCGGTGGTGACAGGGGCGAAATGGTGGTCGAGGGTTTGGTTGGGTGCGTTGATATAATTCCCTGCAGATGCATTGAGAGCATGACATCCATATCGCCCTTTGGCTCATTCCCTCCGTCCATCTGTGTCGGAATATTCAGACCAGCACGCACAGCCCTAAACCACCTGTTAGAACTCCGGGCAACCGCAAAGCTTAACAAACCATACCTCTGAGTCAACACCGCGTTCTTGATCGCCGCAATCCAACGCTGCGACTCCGCAGGGTCCGTGATCTGCAAAAACCACATAGTGCGCAAACTCTCCTCCCCAAATGTCCCACTCCGCTTCGTAGAAACGTCCTTTCCGGCAAATTTGATCACGTTACCCCTCCCACTGACGTCTTCTTCAGCAACAAAAATGACGCTATCTTCAGTGACTTCTAATCTCTCAACCTCCTTCTCATCCTTTGAGGCGCCCTTAAACAAATGGACGTGGGTCTTCTGACTCACAGAATGTGATGTGAGCACGATTGTACGGGGTTTCCACTGTTTCGCAAGCGCATAGAGGAGCAATGAAGAAGGCGGAGTAAACTTTGGTAATGTCACAGACAACTCTGTGAAGGGGCGGAGTGCGGTCAATGTGGCAGGAAACGGCGGTATGCGTGCAGGTTGGGGCGGACTTTGCGGGGAATCCAGCGACGACCGACTTTCCGACTTGCACGGGTCGTGGAGAAGCTCAGGATCGAGCCCAATCGACTGCGCAGCTACATCTCGCAGCCGTTCGCGCTCCTCGTGCTCGTAATCTTTGTGTGCAGTTGTACCACTAACGGTTGAAGTGACAGTTGTATTGTTACGGGCATTAATTTCGATGACCCCTGGCATGATATTACTTGTGTGTGGTACGGAGTGAATGTTTGGCTTCTTTCGAGAGACAGAACCGATTTTCTTACGAAGACCGAGTGCGTCAGAGGCAGCTGACAGGAGGCTCGTACGGTGCCTAGACGGAAGGGATGACGAGTATTGCTGAAAGTGCGAATGCAGAGGAACAGAATGCGAAGAAGAGTCGTATGCGGTGGGTGAAGAGGATGAATCTGAGGACTTGGAGTTTTCGGCATCTTTAAAAAAAGGAGGGGGAGAGAGCATTGAGTGAGTTGCGGGGAAACTAGGATCTGAGATACCGGACACCTGCTTTGTCGTCACGCGGGTGCGTTCGCGAGCGCGTGAGACGGTGGAGCATGGGCGTGAGCGCTCCGCGCTGATCCCGCAGGTTCGCTGGAGACAGAGACAGAAAAGTAGACACTCACTGTGCCCGTATCTGCATCCGAAACCCAATGGGCTCGAGTCGGCGCCACCGAGGGAGCGGTCCTTGCCTTTCAGTTTGGAAGTTGGGGTATGTCCAATGATAAGCGTAGCATTGCTTGCATTGGTCGCGTGGGAGGGTGATGAAGGGGAGGTGATGGAAGGACGCCGAGGCAGCCAGGACTGCTGGGAGAGATTGAGGGAGAGGGGCATGTCAGAGGAGGACGGGGTGGTTGGAGGACTGGCGGTGGGACGGTGGTGGTGGTGGTAAAGCTGGCAAGAGAGACGAGTCAGATATGAGTGGAAGTGTTGTTGGCATCATCAGAGGCAGTGGACTCGCGCGAATAGCCACGCGAGGTCGCCGCACGAATGAACCGCGCGCAGGGTGTATTTCAGGCTGTCGGATCACCCAACAGCGCGACGAGCACGCAAAATGAACGGAGCCAGGCAGTTAAATGGAGCCGCAGCGGTCCTTCTTCGTGGGATGGCTCGGGATGGATAGGAACACGACGAGGACGAAATAAACCTTACCTTGGTCCACTCGTCCGACAGACTGGCGTCCTCTGACTTGGGTGGAAACGAGAACCTGAAGCGCGACGCCATCGCTATAGCCTAGACGGATGGAGTCGGCTGTCTTGAACTCCCACCGACCGGTTGTCACACAAACTTGGACTCAGTATTAAATTGCGACGTCGCCCACGTCAACGTCAATGTCAACTTTATGCTCGACACAGAACCCCAGTCTCACCTGCCAGGGTCCTGGTACCTCCATGACAGGGTCATTGTAACGACCCTCTCACGCCCAGCGTTACCGACGCGATCACATCCCGTCTGTTTCACCCAAGCTGGTACTTTATTCCCCCCTTCATTACATAGTGAATAAATGTTGATTTCAATGATAGGAACGCGTCAGGGAGGTCGATCACATCCCTTGGAGACCAGTCTCCCTAGGCTGAATGGTGAACCCGCTGAATGGCGAGAATCAACAGCATAAGGGATGCATGCAAAGCCAATGTGTATTCTAGGGATATACAATTCCAGTTGCTAGAACATATGGGTGGAAATCATCTACGCCAAAATGGTCGCTACCCTGGTCTCCCTGCACTCCGTTTATATGTCCCGTAAGGGCCAACAGTGCCAGGCGCTCCACCTAACATCTTCTTTTGAATTGTTCCTTCATTCTGTCGCGGAATCGAGGGTCTCTGTTGATCAACCGGATTAGCTCCTCCAGATCCGGTTTTGGTTAAATATTCAGGCTCCTGAACATCACGGCCAAGCAGACGTCTTAGGACCGCATTTTCACGCTCTAGACGCGAAAGCTCGCACTCTCGTTCCAACGCCCAGTCGTCATCCTCTTTCTGTCCGAAACCAAAGTCGTCCGACGGTGAGTTGTTGGTTTCAGAAGGTGAACTTGGAGAAGATGGGGAAGGGACATCTTCGCCGTTGAGAACGCGCAACAGTAAACGTAACGTGGCGGATATGCGACCCAGGGATATTGATTCTGCGGTGGTCGATGAAAGTGCGCGAAGGAGATTCTCGGACTCCTTGGCAAGGACCCTCGCTTCATATTCACGAATCAATGCGAGCTCCTGTTCCTGGACATCCCGCTGCACGAAGAGTGAGTTGGGCTTTGATCAGGCGAGTAATGGGAGTAAGTGACGTACAGCTCTCGTGCGGAAAGCACCCATAACACTCTCCAATGTCTGCTCGTACTCTTTAATGAGGGCACCCAGTTGTTTGTTGTCGTGCAACAGATTCTGGTTTTCTGCCGCAAGAGAGGCATTCATGCGTTCGAGTTCAGCATCATATACATCTACAACCATAGTTGCTTGTAAGCCAGAAATACAAGTCTTCGTTCACACAAATACCTTGAGGCTTGTCGAGATTGAACCTGTAGACAGTTATTGCGTATATGCGAGGTCGGTCCACAGTTCAGACGCACCTCCTCAACACAAAGCCGGTTTGAGAGTGAGCAGCCTGAGTCTGCGGATGTTGACTTAGTATCGACAAGGCCGGCGGGCAGGTACAGACCTTGACAGCCCCTGCGGAAGCATGGATAGTTATAGAAAGAGACCTGTTTTTTGCGAGCTGTTCCGAAAGTGCTTGAATAGTATTCAAGAGCTGGACGAGTTCAGATTCGCCGGTGTTGTTGAGGATGGTCATCGCATGAGGGCACCAATACTTGCTGGCCGTTTGCTCCCGCTTTGGCACCCGCATTTGTGGACTCTGACCACCACCAAACCTGGCCCACAATGCAATGGTCGAAACGGTTGCAATCGATTCAAACACGCATCCAAACACACATCTATTGTCCTTGAAAGCTTGACGGTGGACTGTGGACTGACCTTGCCATCAGGGCGAATATATATGATGGAGCTCCTCAGCGTCTTGATTGGCTGCTATCTCCCTTCATGGTTTCACTACACAATTCTCGTTCCCTCGTGTGCATGAGAGCTGCACGTCCACGGCTAGCCCAGCTTGCACCCAACGCGAAAACGGAAAGCATCGACAGCGACAAGCCTGCGCCGCCTACATCAGGTGTATTTGACATTGGTGCCGCGGCTCCTCACTGGCAGTTCGATCTGGAGAAGACCTTCCCAGCTATCTTGGCACCATTTTCTCTCCTTCGCAGGATTCCCGAATCACAGGATATCGATGCATTACGCGCGCTGGCCCCCGTATTCACTCACTGTCTCGATGCGATCTTGCACTCCATGGCCCATCTCCCCAAGCATATACCCACCAGTCCAAATTACCATCTTGCATTGAGTGGAGTCGGTTTCTCAAGAGATATGTTTCTGGGTCACGTTAGCCATATACCGCTACATGACCGATCGTCGTCTCGTCGGGAGGCGATCCACGTCGCCATGCAGTATCTTGACATGACAATGTCAAATCTCAAGGGCTTCTTGAATGCTGCCGCCTGTGAAGTAGCACAGTTAAAGCCTTTGCCACAAATCCCTATTGAGCACCATCTTGCCCCAATTGCAGATGAATCCGAGGCATCGGCTTCACTCTCACATTCTTCCGTCGAGAGCCACCAACTCGGTTCGAGTGCAAACACTTTTGCATCGAACTCGACGGACACAGTCGATCATTCGCAAAAATCCCAAATTTCTGCGTTGTTTAAGCCCCTTCTCCTTCGCTGCAGAGTGAAAAAGTGGCCATCTCGCCTGGACTTGGCTGGTCCCGGTTCTGCCGCTTCTAGTACACTAGTCAACAGCGACTCGGACGACCTGGGCTATGGTTACGTGCATGTTTCCACCAATATCCATAACTCGTTGGCGCAATTTCCCGTTTCCATCGACCCGACTGCTGGCAAAATACCCCACCCTGAAGATGTTACAGAACTATGGAAAGATCGTAACGGGCTAGCTCAACTTGCATCTCTCAAAGCTCTCGTGCGGTATATGACAAGCTCCGATGCTGACAGCGACGTGGAGATTGTCGATGTCTTCTTCTTATGTTTTCGCTTTTTCTCGAGCCCTAAAGAGACGTTCGATGCTCTCGTTGCCAGATACGACGAAAATATAACTTGTCAATCTCCTTCCAGGACGCGGTCACATTCTATGCAGATCAAGATGCGCATTGCGAGGCTGTTGTACCTTTGGGTGGACCTTCACTGGCGAGCGGAGGATGCAGAGGTGTTAATTCCTCTGACTCAATTTGCCTTCACCCGCTTGGCACAAGACATGCCACGGGAAGCTTCCTCGAGGTTGGTTTCTTCGTTGCACCAACGTGCTTGCGCCGGCGAGAAATCTAGGGGACTCAGAATGGAAAAAACAATCGCGCACGCAGAAGCAAAATACCGACAAGAGCTGCTTAGCAGTACTTGGGAACCACGGGAGAAAAAGTTAATGAAGAAACGTGACTTTTCCAGAGTCAAACTCGAGCATTTTCACTCTCCCGGAGGGCATGCAATGCTGGCACTTCAGATGACACACCTGTTGTGGGAAAAGTACCGTGCTTTCGAGCCCGAAGACGCGGTTCGGTATCTGATGACTAGGAACGGGGATGACAACCCGCCCACGTCCGAGGTTGCACGCAAAGTCGCAAATTTCATGGCCTACGAAAGAGCTGTGCACCGATTTGTCATGAATAGTATTGCGACCGCCGAATCGATCCAAATGCGAATTCGACTGACCGAATTTTTCCTGGAGTTGGCCATCGTAGGTTTTCTCCTGGTGGATCAACGATGGTTTGATTGATATCAAGACAGAAATGTCACGAGCTCCGTAACTACTCGGCCTCCTGTCTGATCGCCCTCGCTTGTGACCGTCCAACTGTGCTTCCTTTCATCACGGTACGTAGCTTTATGTTTGCAGCGGACCCCACTCACTTATCCTCATCTGCCTGCCAGAAATTGAAGCTCAGCCCAGCTCATGAGCGAATGAAGGCTACGTTAAGGGACTTTTATACGCGGGAAAACCATCGTATGGCAGGCTATAAGCAAGCTTTGGAGAGTTGTTGTTGTCCTGCCCTCCCTGGAATGAGTGAACATTCTCCTACCTATATCATGTAGACGCGCCTGACGCAGGATACAGTGCTCTTCATCCGGGAAATTGCGCGTGGATGTGGATCAGGACCATATGACCAGCATCCAGCGTTTCCTGGATCTCGTCTGATAAACCTGAAACGCTACCGCCCAATAACGTGGGCTGTTAGGGGTTCGTTTCAAGCCTCCAGCGTATTCGGCGGTTATTAACATTTCTTTTGTAGCGATGGAGAAATGTCACACCCCGTTTAAAATCCGGCGTGTTGATTATATTTGTGACTGGCTGGAGCACGTTTTGTCCGAATATCTCGTCGGCACTGAGGTAGAATGGGAAAAACGCATATACAACAACTGGTACGTCAACTGCAACTGGATTTGGGCAGGAGCCAATCGTTCATTTTGTCGTCTTGTTGATCTCTGCAGTCGCCAACTGTGAGGCCGGAGATTAAACCCCACGCAGGCGTGGTCCGGAAAACGTTTGAATGTAGGAGCTACTAAACCATCCAACCCGACCCCGCCCATTCCTTAGTACAGTCGACTCTCCAATAACCCATACCCCCTCAGGAAAGGGCCCAGGGTATGGGTTTTCAGAGAGTATGGGTTTTCAAAAGAGTGGCGAGCAATAACTGTAACATTGGTGGATGGGCTATGATGCGTCTAGTAGAGGTTTTCTAGCAAAGTATGTACTATTCATGAGCAAAAAAATCAGTGATTTTTCTGCTCTCCATGCTCTGCATTCCATGAACTTGTATCATGCATCCGAAGGAGCCCAGCACTGCCCCCACTTCCATGCAGCTGGGTCATCCATGTCTACAATATACCTCTTCAAGAGCAAGGATGCCTGAAGTGCTTGGCTGCATGTTGGGCTTGGTTCAGCAGCAGCATCAAGATCATCTTTCGTGTCGCCAACTTCATCACTGCCACCTTTGCCACCTTTCTTGCGCCACTTTTGCGTCCATCACGGACCCGAAAATGTCTCCATCGCTTTCATCAAAGATATTGTGAGTCTCCACTGCAGGGTTGAGGAGTTCAGTGACATCCATACGGTTGAAGCGTTGGAGCACACTGGTAGCCTCCAAATCGTCCAAGGCTGGATTGACAAGCCTTTCTGCCAGTTCGGTTACAGGGTCGGTAGTCAAGAGTGGTGGTGATGGGAGAAGAAAAGTTGATGTGTTCGGGTCGTAGCTACCATTTGGAGACAGATTATATAATGAAACATCTTAATATGGCAAGTAGTTCCCATTATGTAAGTAAATGTATGGGTTTTGAGGACACGAAGATGGTATGGGGTATGGGGTATTGGGTTTGGAGACAAAATCCCTGCATACCAACTCCGGAAACACAAAAATGTATGGGTAATTGGAGAGTATGGGTTATGCGAGGTATGGGTTATAGGAGAGTCGACTGTACACGAATAAAGTCATTCCTTACTCGGTTCCTTTTGCGCTGGAAGCGTTGTTAATATCTCTATCTTACGTATTTTTCTCGACCATGATCTGCACGCTCGTTATCCTCTGCACTCAATGAAATGCATTTGTGATGCCCGAGGGGATCGTGTCTGGTGCCATATCATATATGCATACTCGCGTACATAACCACATGTGACTTTCGGGTGCCAGCATTAGTGCCCCTGCTATACCAGGCTGGGTGTACGGGCTGCCTCGATTCGTCTCCTTGCAACCTGACGTCGGTTCAATGATGAGAGAGAAGAAGTGACGACCGCATCCTTGTCCTTGCTCCGCTCGACCTCCTCGCCTGAGACTCCCAAGATAATTTCAACATGGCAAGGGTGACCCTGGTAGGGGTTGATGCGACCGTGTGCACGGTACGTACGACGACGAGTTTTCTGAGTAAGTTGTGTGTTTAAAAGCTTGACTATAGGATAAGGACTTGTTGAAACATACGGGTGCCTGCTGAACGACGATGTTTTTGATGATAAGTTCTTCGAGTTCCAAACTCTTCGCGTCAGCATTGGCCTCGGCGTTCTTCAACAGACGGGTGATGAACTTGACGGATTTCTCGGGCCAGCGACCTGTGGTAGTGATATTAGGTCTCTCGTCCGGGTGTGATTTGTTTCCATTCACGAAACCCACCTTGGGTCGTCTTGAATTGTTTGGCCTGGCTAGCACGACCGACACCACCCGAGTAACGACGGAAGGGAATGACTTGTTTGTGTTCCACGACATCGCCGAGGTAAGCATAAGCCTTGGTTAATTTCAAGCCTAGGTCCGTTTAGTTTCGATGGATAATGCTCATCTGATCATGAACGCACCTGAGAGGGCAGCGGCAACCTCGCGCATGTTCTTAAAGTGTGTGCGCAGGTACTCGCCGCGCGCGCGGGCGGCTGATGATCAAGGTCAGATCAACACGGTGAGCAATACGGAAAACGGACTTTTTTCTGGGTTGGTGGCGAGGGCGGCGGCGGCGTAGCGAACTGGACGGATAGATGGTCAGGGGGGGTGGACTGGCAGCACGTCGGACTCGCACGTACCCATCTTGAGGAGTTTGTCGAGCGCGTTGTGTGTTAGGGGGGGGGGGGGGGGATTAGGAAGATTGTGGCTCGAACCTTATTTCTGCAGTTTTACGGGTTTTACCGAGAGGGATTAATAAATTACCCCTTTGTGTGACAATTTCCGATTCTAGGTGTAATAAGCCGAACTGGGCAGGCTGCTAGCGACGCGAAAGAGCGCCAAGGGATCTTGCATCGTTTCAACCAGCTCATGCCAGCGAACAATGATGTCCATGAGTCGTCGGCAGTTACGCCTGCTCATCAGTCCAATGTCTCCTTCTCTTCTCAATCGACAGGCTTGACCTCCAACAGCGCGTCACAAGAAACGGGACCATCGGACGATCAGGTGCGCATACATACACCGTGAAGTAAAGAGGGTGTCACGAGCGCGATGCAGCTGGAAGCGCTAACAGCTCTCCTGGAGAGGGAGAACCGCATCAAGGAAGGAGCAGAAAAATTCCTCAAACTCCCCATCACTGTAGGGGCTCTTTATGTGTCGCAGAGAATCGCGCTGAACTTGATCCCATAAGGACACTATGCGAATACAAGTCGAGTCAGAACTGGAGATGGCCACAAACGAGATAGAAATACTCACCAAGAGAATCGGACAAGGTGAGGTCAACTTCAGTCATATATCCTTTCTCAATGCCCACTGGATCCCTAAGAAACGTCGCGTGGCAAACGGAGAAGGAATGGCGTTGGACCCACAACCAAGCGCAAGTTCGCCGGGCAAGCCCCACCGTCCACGGTCCGCTTCAGAGCAGACAGCGACGACAGGGATCGAGGTAACTATTCCTTGAAGATGCTCGTGTGGCCCGATTCAATAGCTCTACAGATGACTTCCGTACTGCGTTGAACCAGGCCAACTCTTATCTCAAGTCACTCGCCTCTACTTCTCGCCCGAGTCCATCTACCCCAGCGATAGTACCATCATCGAGCAATTCTACTAGCCCCACGAACTTTGAACTCGACAAAGCGCGTATAGACGTCATGAATAAACTCGTCAATCTTCTCCAACGCAATCTTCGCGTCCGTTACGAGTTAAGTATGCCCGAGCTGGTCCAAGCGTCAGTCCCATTTTTGCCTGCCTTCATGGTGTGCCAACTCACAAAATGTGCAAGTGTGATACCATCCCTCTCAGACATAGCCTCAAAGCACTGTCGCGCAGCGGCGTACAGGGTTATCCGCCACTCGTTGGTCGATTCCGCCTCGGTAGAAGAGTTGCACCATCAGCCCTTGGAATGGTTCATAGTAAAGTGGTGTTCTTCACTTCTGGCTCAGAATTGTCTGTAAACTTTTTCTAGGTCATTGGCGCGCGACAATAAACATGCTGTTGAGAGAGAACAAGTCATCAAGCTCATCCGTGCTGTGGTTGACATCATATCCGAAAAACGTGACAGACGGGGAAACACTGGATCAACTTTGATTCCGTTGTCCGAACCAATAATGCGAGCATTCGTCGCCGTTGCCGAGCACGCAGAGGATCCATTTAGGCAGATATGCGTCCAAACGTTGGCAGAGATGAGTTCGTCAAGATCGTAAGTGAGTTATTGCCACACCCTGACTGCATCCTCGACAATAGGTTTGCTTGATATCGATCTGGTTGCAAGGACAGGCGGCATCCGGTTCCTGCTTCATGCTCTTGGCGAAGGCCCAGTTGAGATCGGACCCATCCTGGCAGCTACGTTCCTTCACATTATCGACTCCCCGCGCACCCGTGCTTACCTGCGATTGGGTATCGATGTCGAGGTATGTTGCAAAGTCATAGGTTTTGTTTCCCTCAATTAACTCCCCAAGATTGCACTCTTGGCAGTGACCGATGCCTACGGACGAGGTTCTGATCACGCGGAACGCATGAGAAGTTGCACAAAAGTCATAGAACTTATGCTACGGACTTGGAGTGGTTGGTACTACCAATATTTGATCCTCTCACAGCTGACACTATGCTAGGGCTGATGTATTTCTGCATGGAGGATCAGAGAGCAATCAAATCCATCGTTAATACACTGCGGATACCCTCCCTTGACACAAGGGTACATCGGTGTTCTCTATGGCAGCCTAAGTACTCACGGAAATGTAGGAAATTATTCTCGATATGTTCTTCGACCTTCTCAACATCAAAGCCCCTGAATGGTACAAGACTTTCATCGATGGACGGCGTCTGACGAGTGAGTAACCTGACCATCATTTCGTGGAATTCAAGGTCATGTTTTGCAGTGTACCGTAAACCACGGAATTTGCCTGAGCGCATTGGTGAAAACAAATCGCCAGAACGGCCGCCCGAAACGTTGAAACTGACCGACCAATACATTGCTCTCCTAGTTCTAGTCTTCACTAATGCGGGTCTGCTGGATGTAATCACGTTTCGCTCCCTTTGAAAGAGTCACGTCCTGATGCTGTTATCAGGCAATAACTTGCATGCTAGAGGAGAATACCATCGGGTCCAGCCTGACGCGGAAGGCCACTCTGCTCATGGCAGAAGTCATGCAAATGGCGAACAGAGTCTTACCATTAGCCATTGCGGCAAATATACAAGCTGTGCCTCGCGTCTTTAATCTCGCATCGGATTACAATCGTGGGGAGCATAGGATTATCGGAACGTCAACAATATCCGCGATTGATAGTTTTAACCGTAATCGTTCAAGGTTGCAACCTACTGTTAAGGGTACGAGACCGAGGTTAGCCCTGCTTTGATCTCATACACCTTTCATCACAACGATGTTCTTGTTCAGGGCCAATTCCGCAGAGGACGCCGTCCGTCGAGGACAACGTCAAGTAGAGCAAAGCAAGATCAAGATGGGCATGCAAATGGACGACAAAACATTCCAATCATGCTTGCTTGAGACTCAGGTGAATAGCTTCATGTATAAATGTCAAGTTCAGTTTTGTAAGAGCACCTTCTAGGTCATGCTCACCAAAGACAATACGAAGTGGAACTTTGACATGCTCCAAGAATTAATTGATGGACCACTCCTAAATCCCAAACGGTTGGAGGAAGCTATCAAAGTTTCGCGCTTCATGCGTCGCCTCATGTCGTTTTTTCACCCATTTTCACATCGTTTCTCAGATCTTCCGCGTAAACAGGTAAGTTCAGCGTGAGGCCTCTCATTCTCTGCTGACCCACTAGCGTCATTTGGCAGCATAATTTCCGATGGGTGCGATTGGGATGCAATCTCCTCACGACCCTTCTCGCGAGCCCAGACGGGGTTCGCTTTTTGATGACGGAGGACGATTTTCTTAATCAAATCGTGAAGAGCTTTGCCCAGCTAGATCCAGTGCGTGTGGCATTCTTTATAGGTTCGCCGCGCTGACCGCAAACGAAGTTCAACGGCACTCCCGAATCCGACCCAATTTTCTCTAAAGCACGCATATCGGACACCCTGACCTACGGCTACTTTGAAATGCTCGGTACTCTCAGCAAGCATCCAGAAGGACTCGAGTATGTCAGGGACATTTGCATGGAGTCGTTACTAATACAATCTACAGGCTCATGGAGAAGTCTAAGATCTTTACTGCTTTCTACCACCTTAGCGAGCTCCGGAATCGTGAAGATCTCATAACTGCGGTGATCACGAACCTGGACTACACCATGTACGTATTTACACTTTTCTTTTTCATGGACACTCAAATATAACGAATATATAGTGATGGGCACCCCCGTGTAGTGCTCTTGAAAGCTCTGACTTCCGAAGACGTTCACGTTCGACTATTTGCGACGAGTCATCTTGGCGAGCTCATCCGCAACTCACTCAGCCCGGTCTCATGGAGTTTGCGGCTTCTTCTGACGCAACTCTATGATCCTTCCCCGGAAGTATGTGAGATGGCCATTCAGTTCCTTGAAGAGGCGTGCGACGCTATGGAGGTACTCCAGCTTGTTGTGGAGATGCAACCGACGATGGACCATCTCGGCGAAATAGGTCATCCTTTGTTGTTGAAGTCAGTCCCAAATGTGGCGCTCTCTGCATTCATCCGACCAACATCACCCCACCAGATTTATGTCCACTCCAATGGGGTTCCGGTATCTCTACAATGCTGGCTATATCGACAGAGAGATGGACATGTGGTTCCACGTAAGAACAGTGTCCTTATTCGAACTTCAGCTAACCACCAGTATATAAGGAACGGAACACCTACTACGTAGTCCAGGTAGAGATCTTCTTGGCTAAGGTATTCAGTTCCGAAGCTGCGGAGGATGACGAAGACGTTCTGCGAGTATTTTATTCCGTTTCAGCTCTAGCTCTAATCAACGCCACACAGAGCTTTCGATGGAGTCGTCCCACCTCATTTTTACGGGGAGATGTCCAAGACCGAGCTTGGCTGTCAAGTCTTGAGCGAAAAGGGGCACTTTGCAGAGTTTTCTCATTTTATTCGGCAGCACGGTCTTGAGAGCGAAGATCTCGAACTCATCCTGAAGCTAAAGAGCATTCTTTGGGCAGTAGTGAGTCATTCTACGTGTTTTTCGCGGCGATCCTCGATCCACTGATATGTGCAGGGTAACGTTGGCGCCACTGAAGGTGGCTTGCCATTTCTCGAGGAGGAAGATATCATTCCGTCGATTCTTGACATAGCAGAGCACTCTCTCATACCTTCCGTACGAGGGTGAGCCGAAAGAGCACACATCCCGATAAGGCACTGAGTCAGCTCCTAGAACATGTTTCTTCGTCTTGGGATTGATATCATCGACGATGCAAGGGGCCGAAATATTGGACGACTACAGATGGGAGGCCACGCTATCACCGCTCGGTCTCCCCACTGGACTGTGTGTACCAGTGGACTTGGACCGATTCATTTCGGTATGGATTGTGTGCATATACGAGAGTGTCACTTACAACTTTGCTCTCAAGCTCCCTACTTGGGAACCAATCGAAGTCAACAGTGATGCAGACGTTCGCCTACTTCCACCTACCGCGCAGACGGAACTCGAAGTGATCACTGCGATTGACAATTTGAGCAACACCGTGATCGCAAATGCTGCTTCCCGTTCGTTAGCAAGGTCAGCCCTTCCACTGAACAAGTTATCCTTGACTTACCTTGGCGCATCAGGATGAAGTCACGGCCCGAGTACCGCTCCGCGTTCACCTCTCCGACAGTGTTCTTTAGAGCGCTCCATATCATCTCTACGCAGCGTTATCGTCTCCCTGTGCGGAGATATATTCTCGATTTATTCAATATTGAACTTGATCACGATGTAATCAAGGCAATATGTGACGCCGCTGTCTCCCTCCGCGCACCTCCATCTTTCAAGCAATCCGAGGCTCACATCAGCCGGGTTGTCAGCATGCTGGGCCCTAAACATGCTGGCAGGGAGTCTGATAGCGACGCAGAGGAGGATGATTCAGAGATGGACGACGTGGCAGAAGAAGTTGCCGTCAAGAACAATCCTGTCATAATGCTGCGTCCAGTGAGCAGGATTATTGGTTTTGACACATGAACTCCTTTGGCACTAGCATCCGCTGATCCACTTGGACTTTTGTAAACGAAAAATCATTGTAATTTATGTTGCATAGTTGCATATATAGTCCATACCCCACCGCCCCCAGACCTTCGACATAGACTTCCTGGAGTTTTCGGAGCGACTCCACAAGCTCTACTGAATTTAATATGCGCAGCTATATACCATAGTGCCTTCCTCGCCAGGGCTCAGACAAGCGATTTTCTGTATTCCAGAAGCTTCCGAGACCATGAGCGATGGCTTGTGGGACCAACAAGGAAAACCTACTCTTTTGTGCAGCAACGGAAGCAACGCCGATCGACGCGCATACGCAAGAGACAG
>JBBPSC010000397.1:0-18893 GCA_038093395.1 Baorangia bicolor
AAAGCATTGCATATCGTAGATACAGTGTCAATACTGGTAAACACTGTTGTAGTATATAAACCCCCAATGCAGCACTGAAGAACTCCAGTCTAGTTCTTCTGGTCTTTTCCCCTCAAAGGGTCCCAGTTATAGTACTCTTCCACCTTCATCTTTTCCTCTTAACGTCTTAGCCTTTCTGTGTGCAACCTTTGAGCTTCAAGCTTTGAGGGTTGTTTCACTGACATCATTGCCTCTAATCCTCGACACAAGTATTTACTTAACCTACCCTAAAATACCTGCCCTAAACGTAGTCAGTAGGTATATAATCTGAACGAGCACCACTGAGAACTTTAGTCAAGTTCTTGTTGGTTTTTCCCAACTATCTTGTCTCTACCAAGCTCTCTGGTGTGATTCAGCCCAAGACTTTCTTAGTTTTGAGGTTGTCAACATTAGAACTTGACTACTCTTTCTTGCCTTGTTTCACACCTTGTCTTTGGACACCTCTCTCATCGCTACATGTGGCCCCCAACATTAAGAGAATACAGCCAAACTCCAGGCTTAAAGAGATAACCACCTCTTTCTTTGCATCCTTGCGCACCTTTGCTTTTATGTAGTCCCAGGCACTAGAGCCTGTGAAGACAAGTAGCCCGTAAGGTGCTTGTAGTGGTATCCCTTGCACAGATCTAATGGTTTAAACACTGCCACAAAAACCCCTTTACTTCTTTTGGCATATGTGCCATGTCCTCGTGTGGCACATTCTTTTTACATTTAGTTACTTAGTTTCAAAAGTACACGAAAGAGCGGTCTTGTGCCTGTGTACTTAGGAAATACGTAATTTCAAAGAAGTGGTCAAAGATTGAGATTCAATGCTTGAACCTGGAGTGATCTAGATCCTCGGTACTTTTACCCCTTCTTTTGGATGTTTCCATCTTTCCCGAAGTGGAAGAAGGAAGAAGACAAAGTTGAGCAACAGCTCCTTTTATGCATGCCTTCTCCTTCTCCTTCTCCTTCCCACGACCCCAATGATGATCTGGTCCTCCTACCGGATATCCCAGAAGAATTTCCCCAGTTCCTTGATTACGTTCAAGGTAACCTACATTTTGACACCCCTTCCCTAGAAAGGTTAGTTGTCACAAGAGAAGAAGCAGAAGCAGCATGAGCACCCGCACTTGCCTTTTACGAGGCAAAACAAGCATACAGACAAGGAGTGGACTTAGTAGGCCCTGCACAACAAGGCAGACAAGCTGCACTTCGACCTATTTGCAAGGAGATCCCTGAGCCCTGTTGTTCCCTCTGAAGATGACAAGCTGCAAACCACCTTCCTGTACTCTCCTCCAGCACCATCTCCACCAACCATGTCTGACGATCTCGCACAAATCATTGACAAGTTGCACAGGCAACTGAATGACATGCAATGCGACCTTCGGGCTGCCAAGGATGTTGCTAATGCAGCACAACTTCAGGCACAGGGACCACGTGCTGAGGTCAAAATTACTAAGAAAGTAGAAGTGGTCCCAGACGGGTCTTTTTGATGGGTCATATAATAAGTTCGATGAATGGTGGATGAAACTTTCAATCTACCTTACCATCAACCAGGAGACCTTTGCATCTTCAAAAGACAAATGTGTAGCGTGCTAGATATGCATTGGCTCGAAAGAGCACAAGGACAAAAACAGAGCTGGAACATGGGCCAGGAACCAGCTCCTCAAATATATGCCAAAGCACGATGCGCTCTGGCCCACTGAAGAAGAATTGATGGAGATGATGGCCACATGTTTCTGTCCTGGCAACTTTGCTGACACCATGGCTGACAAACTTTTCAAGCTCCACCAGTTTAACAATCAGCAGATTGAGGACTTCCTGACCAAATGGTTGTTCTTATATGAAACCAGCAATGTAGGAGATGCATGGGCTGTTTCTTGCTTAAAAAGAACATCAAAGAGAAGATCATCCACTGGGTCTTCGTTACGGAAGAACATCAGGATATGGTGGATGCATATGTCAAGGTCATCTGAAGAATTGGCAATGCCAAGAAGGCCATCAACTACTGCATCAAGAGCAACCAGGGGCGCACCTGGGGTAACAATGCATGAAAGGAAAGCTCAAGCAGTGCCAGAATGTATAATGGCCATGGCAAGTCAATGGAGATTGATGCCATGAGTAAACATGGCAAATGCTTCAACTATAATGGACCTCATCTCACAAAAGATTGCGATAAACCCAAAAAGGAATGCAAGGAGTGTAAATTCCTTGAGGATGGGCATAGCAGAAGGTGCTTAAAATATTGCAGTGTCCACACTACTAGCGCAGGGGATAGCGAGAGTGAGGAAGAGGGCAGCTGCTCTCACAAGGGAAAGGAAAGGACCAAGACAGGAGAGTTAAAGCCTGACCCCGAAAAGGCAATCAAAGAAATGAACTTCAACGAGATGAAGGCATTCTTTTATGACATGCAGACAACAGAAATGAAGTCATTGGGAAAAGGATGGTCTGCCTGAGTTCTTGGAAAACTCCTGCAGACATTGCTACTTCATTGCCAAGCCCCCATGCTGCTGCTTTAGGATAGGATTTCAAGAATTGTTTTTGTATTTTGGATATGGATGATACAGACATGGAAGATGCCTTCTTCCAATCTTCTTCTATAGATAATTTTGATACATGTACAACCAAGACCGGGAGTCAGATTGAGTCTGACCTTGCTGCATGGGATTGCAGGCTTAATTCGGTCAAGAAAAATAAAGAAAAAAATATTACGTCTTATTTATCTGATGAAACTTCCGAATGGATCCCGATCAGGTCTGTTAAATCAAAGAAAGAGATCAACTTGGAAATTGGGGTTGCAGCCTCGACAACCAAACACAAAATGACCATGACGCATGCCCTACTGGATAGTGGTACAAACGGTATTTTCCTCAATGCCACCTGGGCCAAAATGAATGGCATCAGGATTATGAAACTCGACTGACCGATCCTGGTATACAATGTGGACGGAACCAAGAACTCAGCCAGAGATATCACCCATATAGCAGAGTTAATTATCAACTACCAGGGACACCATGAAAAACTAGTAGCGGAAGTTACCGACCTAGGTAGAAACCCTTTGATCCTCAGATACACATGGCTTGCAAAGCACAATCCTGAGATCAACTGGCAGACTGGATCTGTCAAACTCACACACTGTCCGAGAACATGCTACCTTCTCTTGGATAGATCTGTTTTCTTGAGAACCTTAGAAGAAAAGGAACTCAATGATATGCCTTATGTGTACCGTACACTAAAACAGATTAGCCAACTCCAGGTAATGGACAAACCAGAAAAAACTCCTGTGGAACTGGTTTCAAAGGAATTCCATGAATGGCTGGTCGTGTTTGGGAAGAAAGAATCCAAACACATGCCTGAACAAAAACCATGAGATCATGCCATCAACCTCAAGGCAGATTTCAAACCCTGAAAAGGCAAGCTCTATTCCATGTTGGTTACCAAGCAAGAAGAGGTATCGGCATTTGTGGATGATCAGTTATGAAAGGGTTACATCAGACCCTCCAAATCTCCCCAAACGTCTCCAGTTTTCTTTATTCCCAAGAAGGATGGAAAGAAGTGAATGGTACAAGATTACTGTTACCTAAACGAAAACACAATAAAAAATAATTATCTGCTTTCCCTTATCACACAGCTCATTGATAGACTCAAAGGAGCTAAGCTATTTACTAAGATGGACTTACATTGGGATTATAACAATGTACACATTAAGGAAGGCAACGAGTGGAAAGCTGCTTTTGTCTGCCATTGAGGTGCCTACAAACTCCTCATTATGTATTTCGGACAATGCAATTCCCTGGCTACATTCCAAGCAATAATGAACAACAGCCCTGCGGACATGCCGGAAGTAGTAATAGTTTACATAGACAACATTTTCATATTTATGAAAACAGATAATGTGGAAGAATATGATAAAATTATAAAAGAAGTATTATGTAGATTAAAGGACCACGACTTATTTATTAAACTGGAGAAATGCTTCTTCTGAGTTCCCAAAGTAGAATTCCTCGGGATGATCATTACCCCTGAGGGAATTGAAATGGAGCAGGACAAGGTGCAGGCTATAAAGGATTGGCCCATACCTAGAAACGTAAAAGGTGTTCAAAGCTTTATGGGATTAGCGAACTTCTATAGGAGGTTCATAAAGGACTTTAGTCAGGTGGCTAGACCCCTGAATGACTTGATGAAGAAGGACTACTGAACAGGAGGCATTTGACATGCTTAAAAAATGCTTTACCATGGCGCCCATATTGGCTTACCCTGACAATGATTGTCAATTCAGGGTAGAATGTGATGCATCAGACTTCACAACTGGTGCTGTGTTATCTATAGAAAAAGAAGGGATCTGGCATCCAGTCGCCTTTAGCTCCCACAGTATGTCACCAGAGCAAAGGAATTACCCAATCACCAACAAGGAGATGCTAGCCATCATAGAAGCACTGGAACAGTGGCGCCATTACCTTGAAGGTGCAAACTTCCCATTTGAGATTTGGATGGATCATGCCAACCTCCAGTACTTCATGAAGTCTCAGGACCTGAATAGACGTTAGGCTCACTGGGCTCAATATCTCACATGATTCAACTATAAATTGATCAAGAAGCCTGGTGCTTCTATGGGAAAAGCTAATGCTTTGTTCTGAAGAGAAGATCATTTGGTGGGAATTGAACACAATAACAAAGGAGTCACAATGATTCCCATAGAACGTGTGAGAAGTACAGAGAAAAGGGTGCAGGTTCACGGACTTGAAGAATCTCTTCTCGAACACATCAGGAACACCCAGTCTAAATTAATGGACCCCACTTGCCAAGGCTTTGAGAATGATGAAAACAGACTCTCAAAGTTTAACAGCAAGATTTACATACCAGCGGATGACACACTCCACCAGGACATTATAATGTTATACCATGACTCCACCTTGGCAGGTCATGGGGAGTCTGACAAAATGCATGAGCTGGTCTCACAATACTATTTCTGGGAGACCATGTGTTTGCGAATCAAGGACTATACATCATGATGTGAAAGATGCGCTCAGATGAAGCTGACAAACATGCCTCCGGCAGGCAAACTCCAACCAAATCCCATCCTGGAAGATCCCTGGCAGGACATTTCTGCAGACTTCATCATGGACTTACCTGAAAGTGAAGGGTTCAACTTGATCCTTGTGGTCATCAACCACTTCTCTAAAGAAGTCATATTTATTCCCACACACAAGACAATTATGTCTCTCGGTGCTGCAAAGCTGTACCGAGATAACGTGTGGAAAGTCCATGGACTCCTGTGGTCTATCATTTCAGATAGAGGACCACAATTCTTGGCACAGGTCATGAAGGATCTGGGAAAGATGCTGAAGATAGATCTCTGCATGTCAACCACGTTCCACCCACAAATGGATGGTCAGATGGAATGGGTTAATCGACATTTCCAGCAGTACCTCAGGCTGTTTATGGCCGAAAAACAAGGAGAATGGACAGACTGGCTTGCACTGGCACAATTTAATTATAACATAAGGGTTCATTCTGCAACAGGCAAGTCTCTCTTTTCAGTCACGTGATCCTACACCCTGCGCATGGGAATCAAACCTTTGGCATCCAAGGCCCTGGCAGCCACTGAATTTGCTGAACAAATGAAAAACATGCTGGATGAAACAAAAATGGCGCTCGAGAACACTTGTAAGCACATGATGGCACAATCTGAGAGGAAATGCTCAGAAGCACCTATCTATAAAGAAGGCGACCAAGTTTGGCTATCAATGGAGCACCTGAACTTGCGAGAAACTCACCAATCTCGTAAATTAACAAAAAGGTGGCTGGGTCCCTATAAAATAAAGAAGATGATTGGAATGAACATGGTTGAGCTCATGCTCCCATGCTCAATGAAGATCCACCCTGTGGTGAACATATCACAGGTGAAACCTTACAAGCCACGTCTGCCAGGCCAACAAGCAGATAAACCTGGTCCTGTGCTAGTCATGGACAAAAATGTAGAGGAATATGAAGTTGACTTCATAGTGGACTCTAGACTCAAGGGACAGCATCTTGAATTCCTCATATACTGGAAAGGATACAGTGAAGAGGATAGGACATGGGAACCTGAATCAAATCTCACATGGTCCAAAGGGGCCATAACAGACTTTTACAAAAAGAATGCGAATGCCCCACGAAAGTTGTAAATGGCACAAGCAAACTTTGATTCATTATTTAAAAAACTTGACAAAAGCCTGAGTGGTTTGTTGGAATTGCCTGGAAGTCAATCCCTAAACAGGGGGTAGTGTTGCAAACACATCACGTGACGTATCTCATGACACTATCTTTTATCTTATCTTATCTTTTTTTTCCAAGTCACATGACTTTTACCATTTTCAATCACATGGACTCTTTTTGACTCATAGGGCTAGACCCTTATCTCTTATCTATGACATCATAGTACAGATGGTCTAGGCTATGATGCACGCTGACATCATTGCTTCTAATCCTCGACACAAGTATTTACTTAACCTACCCTAAAGGTACATCTAATTGTAGATATAGGAGAACATGTGCATATCGCATGATGTGGCAGCATAGGTTTGCATAGCCATATAATGGAAGAGAAGTCATAAGATGAAAAACATAATGTGCACATGAGGATGTGGCAGAATGAAAGTGGAAGTATGGCATGCATTTAGCGCATGTAGAATGGAAGAGAAGCCTGCACTGTGATGAGTAAAACAGTAAAACAGTGCTAGGTATAAGAGGATCATAGATCCATTAGAAAGAGTGTCCTTTGCACAAAAAGTTCTAAGTCTGAAAGATTAGATAGAGCATTCACGATAGTTAGATGATTAGATCTGATAAGATCACGTGACACGATAAGATAAGATAAGAATGAAAATAAAGAGGTGAAAATGTTAGACCCATAACAGATTTAGCATTTGATAAATAGGTAGATCCATCCAAATATTTACTCTCTTTATCATTCTAGATACTTATTTTCAATACAACATTAATGATTGAGCAAGCATGAGCAGCATGAGTGATCCCTCACAAATCCTGATTTGGCCATGAGCAGCTTTTTTTGCAACTTTCCATTGATTGTTGATTGTTGACTGGCTTTATAAACTAACATGTCTTGCCTCAATGCACTCTTCCTTTTCTTTTCTCATGTACATGTGCATGTACATGTAATACATTTCTCTCACTCACTGTATCTATTATCACTTACTAGGACTTTGCATTATGCCAAACCCTTTTATACCTTTTCCTGACTTGGTTGAGTCAGATATTAATCACAATACCTAGCTAGATTTGCATATTGTATTGTATTGGTTTCAGCCAACAAGCACATTTTTTACTGATCCCAGTCCTTCCCTCTCACTTACTTTTCCTTTAATAGTACAGCAACAGACTAAGTTGGTCATGTTCTTGCAATCTAATTATATTCTTGGTGCCTTTCATTTTGTTGATTTGTCTACACATGTTTCCTCACCACCTTTCCAGTCTATCTTCCTGCTCCCTTGCTCCTCATTCCCTCCACCACCTGCATTGTCATCATTGTCATCACCAAACCAAACAACTGCCCCCTTCATCCTCAGCCCAGCCCAAGTCTTTGAATATTTGAAGATGGGAATTATAGATGCATTTCTGACTCTCCTTCACCATGGTCACATTATCACAACCATACTAGGTAGATTTCATGGGATTTAATATCCCAAATGCAATGTTACTGTCAAGACAAGCATTCCAAACAGCATTCTGCTAGAATCAATCACCCAATTCTACACCCTTGCCAACCATTATCACCAGAAGCCTTGCCTCATTGTTTTGACACACAAGGAAAAGGCTGCTACTGTCTCTTTGATCTAGCAAATCACATTCCCCACAAATTCTCATCAATCATTATTTCCTACTCTCACCTGTATGAGCACTTTGGACTCCCCCAGCAACTCCACTTATTGCCCATCCATGTAAATATTGATTATTCAGCTCTTTCTCAAAAAATCTCATTGCTGCTCATAGACCACCACTTCTAAATCTTCCTTCCAATGGACTTCCTACAGCTATTGTTATAATTTTCTCCCCCTCTCCTTGTTACGGACACCACTAAAGACTCTACTAATATACATCTAATGCTTTGGACTTCAACGTTTCAAACCTTTGACAGTCACGTGGCCCAAGCACATGATTGCCAAACCTTCGACTGTCACATGATCCAAAGCACATGACCATGGGAAAGATCAGGTAACAGAGTCTAGACTCTGATCCTATCTGGAACACACTTCATTCACATACGTCAATATTTATACCTCGTCATACAACTTTTGCTTTATCCTGGGCTCACCCTTATCTATGGTTACCATATATGTACTTCTTATCAGTAGCACTGCTTGGTCTGTGCACACATGTACCACAATATATAAAGCAGGGGTAAACGGCTGAAGTCTTCAGTCATTTCCACTTGTTTATCACTGGCCATTCGTGCATTATTACCTCTTTAAGGGGTTTAGCATTGAGGCAGGTAGACTAAGGTTCAGCTCCTTGACTTCACTTGTCCCACCAGTGCTAGTGAGCGCTGCAAGGCACTAGTAACCTTGTGCACAATTGTCGGCCCGACACCTTAATTGGGAAGGGTTTGCAACACTTGGAAACAACTGTCATCACTGCCCGGACTCCAGGGTTAAGGAGCAGAGATCAGGGGGATATATTTTGCTAGCGTTGAAAGAGATGTTGGCTGCTCTATTGGTCGTTAAGAGTATACAACAAGTGTCTTGTGATTTAGATGCGCAGATCTGTTCTGGCCATTGCCGAAGATTCTGTTTTCATAACCCCCAACGCTTTTAGGAGAGCTCCTAGGAAGAGCAGATTCGTGTTCCGTTATCTACACTCTTCTCCTCCTCTCCCTTGAGAGTGATTAGTCCGTGTACGGGTCATGCCATATTTGTGAAGACCAACTCAGTGACTGCCATATCGCTGAGGCTGAGGTTTCCATTGCTTTAGTCCCCAAAGTAATTTAGGAGGTAGAACCAATTTTACTGCGCATGTGCAGGAAGCTCATTTCATCTACCTACATCTTATGTTACTGATACTTCACTCACTCCCATTCCCATCACCTTCGAAAACTCATTCGTCGCATTCCCAGAGAGCATTTGGAAGATAGTGCTCAGTAAGAATGTCGTCATCTAGTTCAGAAGATGCTCTCGCCCAAGCTCTCCAAGCCTTGTCCACAGCTTTGGAAAATATCAATGACGATAAATCCAAGGACTACACAAAAAAGATTGCCGATCCTGGCACCTGGGACGGCAACTATTAGACCTTCCATGATTGGTGGGCAAAGGTTAGGGTGTGGGTACATGTTACCAAATGGAAGTCCAATCGCATCTGTGCGGTGGCAATTTACTCACGAATGATAGGGGAAGCAGCCCCTTATGCTCACCTCATGCTTGATCACTATTACAAGGCTGAAGAAGAACCGGAGCTTGACAGTAAAGGAGAACCACTGCTCTCACTCACCAAAGGAGAAAGTGCATGGCCCACGTTTTCGGTTCTCAATGAAGGCATACAAAATCACTTCCGCATTAAGGCCTTGGTGGAAGAATCATACAAAGCACTACTAGTGTTAAAGCAGGGAATGCTATACATAGACGAATACCTGCAAAAGTTTGAGGAACTCTGATGTGAAGCTCATGTTGGAGATGAAGAGGCATTTCACCTTCTGAAACAAGGGGTGAATTACAACATTTATTATCAATCCTCACTTCATACAGTATGCAATGACTTCAACTTGTTGCATGACTCGTTACGAAATGTAGGACATAACATGGAAAGAATCCGAGTGGAACATGCACCACCTCCTCGGGCTCCTTCACACTTTCCTCCGCCTCGTCGTTACCCTCAAGGACAATTTCCTCCTCCACAATATCTGCCACCCCGTCTAGCTTTCCCGGTACCTGGATGGGCTCCATACCAGTTTACTCCTACTGGAATGCAACCAGGGAGGGGAGCGCCTATGGAGATTGGCGCAGTTCAGGCCCAAGGATGTCCAGACACACACACGTGTTATGGATGTCACAAGGTTGGCCATATTTGGCCTGACTGCAAGACCAACCCTCACAAGCGGCCCCCGAGACCCAAGTTACAGGTAGTCGAGATCTGGGACTTCAACCAGGGTACATATGTACCAACTTATGAATATGAGAATGACTCAATAGGTGTGGCCCCACCTCAAGTGGACCCTTATTTGCCATATCAAGAGCAATTGGTTTCTAATATTCAGATTTCTCAACAATGGGCTCCAGCCCTGTACTCATATTCCCAACAAGGACAATTTCCGACGGCCTACCAGGCTCGACCCCTTCTGACCCCACCCATGGCGACACAAGCTCACAATGCTGCTTATACTATCAAAGAAGCCGAGGCTTATTGGAGGGATCGGATTGAGGTAGAAGCAAAACAGCGTGCTGCTGTGGCTTTAAAAGGACAATGACTGTAGATACTGGGGGTGTCTGCAGTCCTGTGGACTTATCGTACCTTTCTTCTGAACCATTTCTTTTACCATCGAGTAGTTGTATTAGCAAGCTTACGGCTTGTACAGAAGCTGATTTCCCTTTGTCTGATTTGTCATGTGTCCTTCGCAATATATATCTTTCCTTTTCCGAAAGAGCGATCTCTCCTAGTGAGAGCGTGGTGCCGGAAGTAAATAATAGCATGCTTAATTCTCTTAATAAGCAAATAAAAAATACCTGACTTATTTATTCAAATCCCCCACCAAAAAAACTCCGTGGAACCTTAGCAATAGGAGGTGAAATGTTGCTCCATACTAAGGTAACATTCAAAAAAGGAGAACATTGGCACTGAGTAGAGCTATCAGCTTTACTAGACTCCAGTGCTACGAACACATTCATTGATTCTTGGTTCTGCACTATGCATTCAATTCCCCTTATTCCCCTTCGTTCTTCTTTTCCAGTAAAAAACACCGACGGATCTAATGGATCAATAGATGAAATAAAAAACAAAGTAGAATTAATTATTTCCATCGATGGACATAGTGAAACCGTGCAAGCTTATGTCACAAGCCTCGGATCGCATGCCATGTTCATCAGCTATGACTGGCTGGTTCATCATAATCTGGACATTAATTGGGTTGCAAAAACTCTCTCTTTTCCATGCTGTACTTCTTATTGTGGAGTTATGAGATCCCTTCTCACACCTCCGGACACTTCACATATTGGACATTATCCCTATTTATGTAGTATAGAGGAAGGCTTAAAGGACAAAGTTCCCAAAGCTTATCATGAGTTCCTGGATGTATTTTCAGAGAAGGAGTTGGAATGGCTACCAGAGCGAAAGCACTGGGATCATGCCATAGACTTAAAACAAGACTTTATTCCAAAGAAGGGAAGGGGAATTCCATTATCCGACTCAGAAATGGATGAAGTTCGCACCTTCATTGAAAAAGAACTCAAGAAAGGCTATATTCGTCCTTCTAAGTCCCCTCAAACTTCCCCAGTCTTCTTCATTCCCAAAAAAGACGGGAAGAAAAGGCTGGTTATGGACTATCGATATTTAAATGAGGGTACCATCAAGAATGTGTACCCACTACCCCTAATTCCACAGCTCATTGACAGGCTCAAAGGAGCTGATTTATTTACAACCATGGACTTACGATGGGGATACAATAATGTCCGCATCAAAGAAGGAGACGAGTGGAAGGGAGCTTTTGTCACCCCCGTGGGAGCATACGAACCCATGGTCATGTACTTCAGCATGACAAACTCCCCTCCCACATTTCAACAAATGATGAATGACATATTCAATGACATGTATGCGGTAGTAATTATTTACATAGATGACGTCATGGTCTTTACCAAGGGTAAGACCCCCAAGGAGCATGAGGCAATAGTCAAAGAAGTGTTGCTCAGGCTTCAGGAAAATGACCTTTACACTAAACCCGAAAAATGCTTCTTCTCGAAAGAGAAGGTAGACTTTTTGGGTATGGTGGTATCAAAAGAGGGGGTGGAAATGCAAGAGAAGAAGGTAGCAGGAGTTTTGGATTGGCCAGTTTCAACATGCATCAAACAACTCCAGGCATTCCTCGGACTCTGTAATTATTATTGAAAATTCATAGAAGGCTTCACCAACATTGCTAGACCTTTGAATGATCTTACCAAGAAAGACATTCCGTTTAAATGGGGTCCCAAACAACAAGTGGCATTTGAAACTTTAAAAAATCAATTCACCAAGGCTCCTCTTTTGGCTTATCCCGATCGGGACATGGACATGCGAGTAGAAATGGATGCTAGTGACATCGCCACAGGCGCTGTTCTATCTGTATTATGTAAAGACGGTTTGTGGAGGCCTTGTGTTTTCATTTCTCATTTGTTCAATGCTCAGGAGTGTAATTACCCTATTTATGACAAAGAACTTCTAGCAGTAATCCACGCTCTAGAGGAGTGGCGGCATTACCTTATCGGTAGAGAGCGATTTGAGATCTGGACAGATCACAAAAACCTCAAATACTGGAAAAAGCCACAGACATTATCACAACATCAAGCCAGATGGCACACAGTGCTAGAAGAATTCAATTATGTCATGTTGTACAAACTGGGGGCCTCAAATGGTTGTGCTGACGCTCTGTCTAGACGATCAGATCATGGCGATGCAGTCCAAGATCACAACACGAACATTACGGTGTTACCACCTTCCATTTTTATTAACAATCTTACAATATCTTCTTCATTTTACGATAAAATTCAAAAAGAAACAAAAAATGTTTCGGATGTTCCAAACTTCATCTTCAATTTGGAACAAGCTGTATTTATCAACAAAAACAACAAAGTTTTCATTCCCGAACCATTATGTTTCGAACTTTTAAACATTTGTCATGACTCCCCAATTGGCAGACATTCCGGACAAGCTTGCACAATTCATCTTCTTACACAATACTTTACGTGGCCTGGGGTCACAAAGGACGTAAAACAATACGTAGACCACTGTGCAGTGTGTGCCCTCACAAAGGGTAAGCAAAAGGCACCCGCTGGCAAACTTATGCCTCTTCCCATGGCCAAACACCCCTGGGAAGATTTATCTATAGACTTCATCACCAGACTCCCATTATCCTTATCATATGATTCTATTTGTGTTATTGTGGATCGCTTTTCTAAAGAAGTGGTCTTTATACCATGTCTAAAGACGTGTTCATCTAAAGACTTAGCCATTCTATTTAGGGACAATATTTGGTGCAACCACGGTCTCCCCTCTACAATAGTATCAGATAGAGGACCGCAGTTCATATTGGACTTCACCACAGAGTTATGTAAACTCCTGAACATTACACAAAAAGTGTCAACTGCCTATCACCCACAAACAGATGGGCAAACTGAATGAGTTAATTGAGAACTCGAACAGTATCTTCGCACGTTCATTGCGAAGAAACAAGACACATGGGCTTCTTGGATCAAGATGGTGCAATTCCATCACAATAACTCCCTTTCCACGGCCACCGGATCTGTCCCGTTCACCGTTACACATAACTACTTCCCTTGCTTAGGATTTGAAGGAAATGCCAAGTCTTTCACAGGAGAATTTGGAAAGGAATGCACCAAAGCTCATCAGGAGGTGCAAGACACTCTGGAAAAAACTAGAGAGAGAATGATGTCGCAGGCTGACAAAAGCAGGTTGGATGCCCCGGAGTATGCAGTAGGAGATAAAGTCTGGCTTTCCACAGATAACCTCAAACTTCCGTACACAGCCAAGAAACTTACCCAAAAATGGATAGGACCTTACGAAATCCTAAAGGTACTTCCAAATGCGGTTAAGCTTCGTTTACCAAAGACCATCAACATACACAAGGTGGTCAATGTATCCCGAGTTAAACCATATTGGGAACCTCTTCCCGGTCAACCCACAATTAGACTGGATGCTATTCAGGTAGACAAAGAAGGCTACGAAGTTTACAAGGTGGACTTTATAGTTACATCAAGAATGAAAAGACGGAAGCTAGAATATCTTGTACATTGGAAAGGGTGGGATGAAACAGATAGAACATGGGAATCAGCAGAAAACTTGAACAAACATGCCAAGGATGTTATCACTGATTTCCACCTTGCAAACCCCTCTGCCCCATGCAAACTCCGTGGACTTTCCTTTCAGGACTTTTCTTCTCTCTTTGAAAAATATGGTGAAGATGTAAATATGAAATACATGGCTACTCGTCTGGAATACGAGTCTTAAAGAGGGGGTAGTGTTACAGACACCACTAAAGACTCTACTAATATACATGACAGTATTCAACAATAGTGATCGCTTCCAAAGTTCTGAAGTTTGGAGCTCCAAGTTCTGAACTTGGAACTACAGTTCCGAAGGTACTTCTGAAAATTCCCATGCTTCCGAAACTCTGGAAGGCTTGGAAGGCTCAGAAGCATTGGAGCCACTTCCAGAATATTCCCGTGCTTTTTCAGAAGCACCAGAAGCACTGGAAGCATTGGGTTCACTTAATCTTTTATGTTACTTCATACATTACTACACTTTAAATTCTTCTTTCAGGTTCACTATCCTAACATTGCAGGTGACTAATACAAGCATACCTTCGCCCATAGCATACATATATATTTCCACTTGGCTTACAAGCACCTCAGTCGTTTCCACCCATCTGGGCAGCGGCTGAGGTGAGTTACTTTTTACTTAGTTTTTATCTCTAGCTAATGTCTGTAGTTTGGGCAACTCCTGCCCTCTTTCTAGGTGAATATAGTCGTTTCCACCCATCTGGGCAGCGGCTGAGTTTGGGCAACTCCTGCCCTCTTTCTAGATTCTGTCATTTGTTTGTTCCACTCTTTTTATAGGTGATCCCTAGGTTCTTAGTTCCTTTTAAATATCGTAGTACTCTTTTAGCTGCTGTCCAATGTACTAAATCTGGATTCGCATTGAATGAGCACAGCTTGCTTGTCGCATATGCTATATCAGGACGTGTGCCTATTGCGGCATACATGAGTGATCCTGTTAGTGACACGTAGTTTCCATTTGGAAATGATGATTTGTCATCAGGCTCTCGAGGTTCGAGTTTTACATTGGGATCGAGAGGGATAGAGACTGTATTCACTTTGTCCATCCCGTATTTCTCTAGCATAGCCTCAATGTATTTTGTTTGTTTTATTGTCAGAGTCCCTTGTTCTCTGTTACGGTGTATCTCTATACCGACGAGTTTGTTGGGCTCTCCGAGATTGGTTATCTTGAACAGATTACCTAATTCCCTTTTTAGGTTATCCATCTGATCTTTTTGTTTGGTGAACAGTAACATGTCGTCTACCCAAATGGTTATTATTTCTATACCGTTCGTCTTTCGTATGTAGATGCATGGGTCGCTTTCGAGTTGTGTAAACCTGATTTTAGATAATTCCTTATCTAGCTTATGGTTCCATTCCTGTCCAGATTGTTTCAGTCTGTATATTGTCTTTATTAATCGACATAGGCGGGATGTTCTGTTGTTGTACCCTTCGGATTGTTTCATATATATTTCCTCTTTAAGGTCGCTGTTTAGGTAAGCTCCCTTAATGTCCATTTGCTGGATTTCCCAGTCCTCTTCGACAGCTAGTGCTAATATTGCGCAGATAGTCTCAAGTTGGACGACGGGCGCAAATGTTTCGTTATAGTCCATTCCCGGGATTTGGCTGAATCCTTTAGCTATGAGTCTTGCTTTGTATTTTAGTAGTTCGCCCTCTTTGTTGTATTTTCTCACGAATACCCATTTATTACTAATGGGCTTTCTGTCTTTGGGCACATCTGCGAGTACCCATGTACCCATATGTTTGAGTGTGTCCAGCTCGGCTTGAACAGCCTTCTCCCACTCGGGCCAGTTTGGTGACTCCATCGCCTCTTTGAGTGTTCTGGGATCTCTATCGCCCATATTGCACTCAGTAAATGTGGCATATACCCGTTTAGCCGATATCGCTTCGGGTTCTTCTGAGTCGTCGTCTGGATCCTCTAACAGATCAGGTAATTTCTCAGTAGATTGATCTTCTACTGTAGTCTTTTGTTTCTTAGTAGAAACTCCGTCAATACTATTGGAAATGTTTTTTCTTTTATTGGAAGACAAGCCATCATCAGAAGCTGGTTTGCCTCCGTTGTTACATCGCTGCTCCCCCTCAAACCGGCGTTCTGGTGCCGTGTCAGAGATCTTAGTCAGTGGGAACCGGTAGTTATGCAAAACTTTCACATTGCGTGTTTTAGTATCATAGTACTTTATTGCTTTTGGGCCGTCTTCGTATCCGACAAATATTTGTTCGGTACTCTTAGCTTTTAGTTTATTTTTGTGAGTTTCCTCGAGGATCCACACCAGTACACCAAATTCCTGTATGTGTGATACATCGGGTCGTTCACCCGTCCATTTTTGGTAAGGTGTGGCATCACTGATCGCTCGAGTATATGCTCTGTTGCGAATGTAGCATGCGTGAGTCATTGATTCCCTTATCGAGACACCACGTGATTAGATTGCGATTGATGTACTCGCATCTGTTATCTACATGGATTATTTTTGGCAATTGGTCACCTTGCTGTTCTACCCATGTCAGGTAGTGTTTGACTTTGTCTGAAGCTTCAGATTTATGCGTTAGGTACATTAGTTTAGTCCATCGAGTGGCCTCATCGACGAATGAAATATAATACCTATGCCCTTTTAGTCTGGGCATGGAAGCCAGGCCCCATAGGTCAGAATGTGTGATTTCACCCGGTTGTACTTGCCACCGGCTTGCCTTTTTAGGTAACGGCTGACGAGTATGTTTCACTTTGATGCACGCATCGCAATCGAATGTCTGCGTGCTTTCTTTTACGGTAAACCTGTCGACTAGGTTTTTCCCATGTAATGTACATAGTCCAGTGATAGCAATATGACCTAGGTGACGGTGCCATTCCGCCCAAGTATATGATTGTTTCAATTTTATTGCTATGTTTGCATTCTCATCTGCATGTTCTGTAGCGACATTGAGGTAATATAAATTTCCTCGTAGTTGACCGTGTACGATTTTCTTATTATCTCTATTGTGAATATTTATTTCACCATTGGCACAAGTCGTGCTTCCTCCAACAGCATCAATACGCCCTAGTGACACAAGGTTGTCATGTGCTTTGGGTATGTATAGTGTGTTGAGTAACCAAATAGTGACATGTCGGTTATCGGCTCAGCTATTGATTGTTACCGTGCCTGTACCAAGAGCGGTAACAGGTCTATCACCGAGTCCTTTTACGACTTTGTGTGGTAATTCACGATAATCATAGAATGCATCGCGCTCAGCGCATATGTGTGATGTCGCGCCGGAGTCAGCAATCCAGGAATAAGCTGAAAAGTTGACCTCCTCCTCAGCCTCGCTGTTATCCTCGGCTATATGTACATGCGCTGTGAATGCTTTATCTAAGCTTTCTGTATCACTGTCCATGTCCTCTTTAGTAACATGGGCACGCTCTTTTCCTTTCGTATCGGGCTTCTTTTTATCCTGACCGTTTCCTTTGGAGACCCTTCCTTTTCCTTTATTCGTAGGGTTCCTCCAGCACTCTTCGTCCTTATGCCCAAACTGGTTGCAAATGCCACATCAGGGTTTACCCTTGTGTCGGCAATCTGCTGTGATGTGATTATTGCGCCCGCAGATGCTGCAAGGTCGGCGTTTACCCAAATTGGGTTGGAAATGTGACTTAGCCGAGTAGGTGTGGTCACTGGTCCCTTCTTCTTTCTCCTTATGGCGCTTCTCCTCCTCGGTGAGGAGGGATACAAGCTGCTGGACGGTCATGGTCTGAGTGTGTTGATTACCCTGAGTACCGCCTTGATACCCAAGGTACAATGTCATGAACGATTCCCAGCTGCGTGGGAGCGAAGCCACAAGGATGGCTTTGAATTCGTCATCATCAGTCTGATGACTGCTTAAGGTTAAGCGCTCGCATAACACCTTGAGGTCATTCAGGTGCGCGGCGATATCTGAGTCTTCTCTCACCTGGGCACTGTAGAGTGCGCATTTGGTAGATAAGATGGATTGCTGGCCGCGTGGTTCATGGATGGTATGGAGAGCTTCCCACATTTCTGCAGAGGTTTTACATTCAGAAATATGAACTACTTGCTCATCTTTGATCGTGGTTGTAATCAACTCCTGTGTGATCAAATCTTTATTGGTCCAGATCACGGCGCCAACAGGGTCCTGTGGCAGTGGCGTGATACCTGTGGCAATCTCGAATGCCTCCTTCCTTTTAAGGACTGTGGCAATGCAAGTTTTCCACACCAGCCAGTTTCCATCCTTCAGCTTCTCTATTTTAGGAGCTGAGGCGGAAACCCCTAAATTTGGATTGGCAACGGTGTTCTGTTGGGGGACCGCAGGTGGTGCAGATGCTTGGGTGCTCGATCCACTAGCCGGCGCTTGGGGCTGCACAGCAGGAAGTGGTGGCGGTGTGCCTGGTAGCAGTGGCGGTGCCTGTCCGACGTTGGACATGGTCTAGGCATGATGACATACGTAGACAAATGATAATGTGCAATTAGATTAAAGTCCCAGAGCAGGGCTCATAACCTTTTGTGCAGAGTGAGGAATGTGTGAGGCGAAGTCAGACGAGATGGTAGGGGACGAAAGTCAAGGAGACGATAATATTCCCCTAAGCTACTTGTCATGTAATATACTAATCTACTGTATTAGCTTTATAATCTGTACAGTTCGTAGTACATATTATATTTGACAGAATCTAGAAAGAGGGCAGGAGTTGCCCAAACTCAGCCACTGCCCAGATGGGTGGAAACGACTATATTCACCTAGAAAGAGGGCAGGAGTTGCCCAAACTACAGACATTAGCTAGAGATAAAAACTAAGTAAAAGGTAACTCACCTCAGCCGCTGCCCAGATGGGTGGAAACGACTGAGGTGCTTGTAAGCCAAGTGGAAA
>JBBPSC010000398.1:0-18893 GCA_038093395.1 Baorangia bicolor
TTAGGATTTTGTAAGATCCAATCCATTTTTGGGTCAGCTTTTTGGCTGTGTATGGAAGTTTGAGGTTGTCTGTGAATAACCAGACCTTATCTCCAATTGCATACTCTAGGGCATCTGACCTGCTTTTGTTGGCCTGTGACATCATTCCCAGCTTATATAGTGCTACACTACAAGTACATGAGGCCTAAGTGAGGCATGACGTAGCTATGATGTAACTACAACAAGGCGAGCTAGACCAAGCTAGAATGCGATAGGAGGTGGGGAAAAGCACGACATGCGTAAGACATGCATGATGTAGAATGGAATGACGTAGAGCCAAGGACATAGGGCAAAGGGTAAAGATACATACAGCCGCCTACGTGGGAGAGTATAGATAAGATGAGATAAGATGTAAGATCGTAAGCGCTGAAGATAGGTGATCAAGAGATAAGATAAGTGTGCGCTTACGGGTATGCAAGTAAAAGAGTAAAGCGACTAGGAAAAGGTAAGGGATAAGTCCATAATCGTGAGTACAAGCAAAAAGAAGAAAAATGCCGGTTTTCTGCTTTTATCGTTTCACTACTCCCTTCTTAGCGTTTGGCGTCCCGACAAACTATGCTAATTCCTAATCCGGCACTCGAGGCGTGAGAAATGGAGTCAAGATCGCGGAGAGTGATGGAGAAAGTGACATGATAGGAGGATGTCCGTGACAGTGACCAGGTGAAACAACTCTCAAAGCTATAAGCTCAAAGGTTGCACACTAAAAAGGCTAAGACGATAGAAGAAAAGATGAAGGAGGAGGAGTACTACAACTGGGACCTTTGAGAGGAAAAGACCAGAAGAACTAGACTGGAGTTCTCTGGCGTTGCATTCGAGGTTTATATACTACAACAGGTATTTGTCCATGTATACACTGTATCTACAATTGCAATGCTTTGTCCGCATGTATGGGAATGGAATGGAAGCATAGAAGCATGACATGAGGCCAACACACTGTGTGGCAGAATGGAAGAGAAGAGAAGCATACAACGTGTGATGCGCATGGATCAGAAATGGAAGAGAAGCATGATGTAATAATAGCCGGCACAGAGATGAAGTGAAGATGTGAATTCCGTGACAGTGTAAGGGGATCTTAGATCTGTGTGAAAGGGTTGAGTGTCCATGCTGACTAAGCAGCAATTGCACGAAACGACTAAGTCCATGAAGTGTAAGTAAAGCGTTCACAATAAGATAGATGATTAGATCCTAAGGGATCACGTGACGCGATAAGATAAGATAAATCAGAAAAAGTGAACATGTGAAGGATGAAAAATGTAGACCCGTAACACCAGGAGGACACAGTCTGCATGGTGGGAGCGGAGTGGGCATTGGGCATGGCATGGATAGCAATGGAGTCACCGTAGAGGTTTGCTGCTTTTATCATTTCACTACCGTTTCACATTATTCCTTCAAAGTCCCCCCAAGCTTCTCCCTTCTTCTTCGTTCTGAAAAGTAATGGATCGCTTCGACCTTGTCAGGATTATCAATATCTCAACTCCCACACCATTCGGAACACCTACCCCTTGCCACTCATACCCGAGCTCATCGATGACATGAAGGATGTCACATACTTCACCAAGTTCGATATCTGATGGGGGTACAACAACATTCATATCAAGGAAGAAGACCAGTGGAAAGCTGCCTTCATCACCCCCCTCGGTCTTTTCGAACCCACAGTCATGTTCTTCGGCTTTTGCAATGCCCCCAGTACCTTCCAGGCTTTCATGAACCACAACTTTGCAGACATAATCGCTGAGCGATGGCTCAAGATTTACATGGACGACATCGGCATTGCCACCACTGGGACCCTTTCCCTCCACCATAAATGCACTTGTTGCGTTCTTCAACACCTTCAGGAGCTAAAACTGAAACAACCCAAAAAGTGTGAAGCTCAAAGGTTGCACTAAAACACTTAGACTTGGAGGAGAGGAGGATAAGGAAACTACTCTGATCTTCTGGGGAAAAGACCAAGAGAACTAGACTGGAGTTCTCTGGCCATTGCATTGGGGTTTATATAGTATATGGTTGTGTACACCTGTGTACGTCTAATCTACAATATAGGAGAACATGTGCATAGAGCATGGTGTGGCAGCATAGCCATAGAATGGAATAGAAGTGTGACGTGAGGACCACATGAGGATGTGGCAGAATAGAACATAAGAAGCATGGCATGTGTGCAACGCATGTAGAATGGAAGAGAATACTAGCCTGCATGGTGATGAAGTGAAAAGGTGAAACCGAGCTAGGTATACGGGATCTTAGATCCGTGAGAAGCAAGCGTCCATTGCACGAAAAGTTCTAAGTCCAAAAGATTAGATAGAGCGTTCACAATAGTTAGATGATTAGATCTGGATAAGATCAAAAGATAAGATAAGGGAGAAAAATGTTAGATCCGTAACACTACCCCCCTTCTAGGGATCGACTTCCAGGTGATCAAAAGGTTCGTCCTGCTTGTCAAGCTTTGTGGTTGACTCAGGAACAGGGATAAATATTTTTATGAATTGAGCATTAGTCATTTGAAGCCTGTGGGGTGCGGAGGGGTGAGATGCATGAAAATCTTCGATAGCCCCTTTGGCATGTGTAAGATTTGCCTCTGTTTCCCACGTATGGTCTTCGTCAGAATATCCTTCCCAATGAACGAGATACTCGAGTTTTCTATTTTTCAGATGAGAGTCAATGATATATTCAACCTTGTATTCATTATCACGATCATCAGTGACTAGCACTGGTCCTGGTTTATCAGCTTTCTGACCAGGAAGCTGTTCCTTGTATGGCTTAACGCATGAGATGTTTATCGTGGGATGAATCTTCATAGATCTCAGTAATTTAAGGGTAACAGCATTTGATCCTGCAAATGCCGTGATGACATATGGACCCAGCCATTTCTCTGTGAGCTTCTTAGAAGCACGTGTGAGACATAAGTTGGTCGTGCTTAACCAAACCTTATCTCCAATAGAATACTTGGGAGCATCGCTTCTATGTTTGTCGGCTTGCTCTTTCATGCAAGCTTGAGCCTTTAATAGATTATTTTTAGTTTCTTCTAAAGTCTTGGCCATTTTGTTTGTGAATGCTTCAGCTGCTGGGGCTTTGGAAACACGTGGCTCAAACCCTAACCTTGGTTGGTAAGAGTGTGTGATTTCAAAAGGGGCTTTATTTGAAGATGCTGAGATCTTCGAGTCATATGAAAACTGAGCGATTGGGAGCCAATCTGCCCAATCGTGCTGCTTCTCTGCACAAAACAGTCTGAGATACTGCTGGAGATCTCTGTTCATGTGTTCCATCTGACCGTCTGTCTGCAGATGAAAAGCGGTGCTTAATTTAGATTGGATGCCTAATCGTTTCAGGATATCCTGCATGACTTGGGAAGCGAACTGCAGGCCATGATCTGATACAATTGTCTTTGGCAACCCATGCTGCTTCCACACATGGTGAAGGTAGAGCTTAGCAGTGTCCAGCACCATAACCATTTTGTTACAAGCGATAAACTCTGTTTCCTTCAAGAAACGATCAATGACCACTAGGATCATGTTGAATCCATTAGATAATGGCAGGTCTGTGGTGAAATCTGCCGTGATGTGTTCCCATGGTTTATCCGGAACTGTGAGAGGGTTGAGTAAACCTGAAGGGGCTTGGTTTGTGCCCTTCATTCATTGATATCTGTCACATCTAGTGACATATTCCTTGATGTAAGAAGTTATGGAATTCCACCAATAACTCTGACTTAGGAGCTTGATGGTTTTCTCATAACCTGGATGACCAGCAATGGATGAGTCGTGGCAAGATTTTACTATTTTTAAGCGAAGGGTGTCCTGATCCGGGACATAGATATGACCCTCTTTTTTTATATAGCTGTTTTCTTGGCGTGCTCCAAACTTCGTGGCAAGTTCTTTTACGTGTTCTTCTTTAAGGAGTGCCATGGCTGATTTAATGAGTTTTAGATAAGTGTCGCCTTCATCACATATTACAACTTCTTGCGAAGTTCATATATGTTCTGGCGGTATCATAGTAATGCCTTTATTATCATCTTCTACGCCTTGCATGTGATCTTCTCGTCTAGAGAGTGTGTCTGCTTTTGTGTTTGTAGCACCAGGCTTGTAGACAAATATATAGTTGAACCATGAGAGGTACTGTGACCATCTCACTTGCCTGCGGTTAAGATCTTGAGATTTCATAAAATATTGAAGGTTGGTGTGGTCATTCCAGATTTCAAATGGATGTTTTGCGCCTTCCAAATAATGTCTCCAGATTTCAAGAGATCAGATAATAGATAACATTTCTTTGTCACATATGGGGTAATTCTGTTCTTGCGGAGACATGCTGTGACTGTGATAGGCAACTGGGTGCCATTTGTCTTTTTTAAGAATAGATAAGACCGTGCCAGTTGCGAAGTCCGAGGCATCACATTCAAGACGGAATTGACAATCATTATCTAGGAATGCCAATATGGGAGCCGTGGTGAAACATTTCTTAAGCATGTCAAACGCATGTTGCTGTTCTTGCTTCCATTTGAAGACAAGATCCTTCTTTAGAAGATCATTCAGGGGTCGTGCGACTTGCATGTAATCTTTAATGAATCTTCAGTGGAAGTTGGCCAGCCCTAGAAAGCTCCTAACTCCTTTGACACTTGTGGGTTTGGGCCATTTCAAAATAGCCTTGACCTTAGATTGATCCATCTTGATCCTGTCTTTTCCTACAATCATTCCAAGGAAATCAACCTTGTTGGTTTTAAACATGCATTTTTCTGGTTTGACAAATAAATCATTTTCTTGTAGATGGCGTAGAACTTCCATAATGATTTTGTTGTGTTCTATCTCATTGTCTGTTTTTGTGAATATTAATATGTCATCGATGTAGACCACCACAACGTCCTCCATATTGGCAAAGATTTCATTCATCATGGCCTGGAATGTGGATGGGGAATTGCATAAGCTGAAATACATGATGAGAGGCTCATATGCTCTGTGGAAGCACATGAAGGATGCTTTCCATTTGTCACCTTCCTTGATATGGACATTGTTGTAGCCCCAACGAAGATCCATCTTCGTGGGTAGTTTAACTCCCTTGAGCTTGTCAACAAGTTGAGAGATTAACAGGAGAGGGTAATTATTTTTAACCGTGTGCTCATTGAGATAATGGTAGTCTTGGACCATCCCCTTCTTTCTGTCCTTCTTTGGGACAAGAACACTGGTGACGTTTGAGGGGATTTAGAAGGTCTTATGTAACCCTTCTTTAATTGATCATCTATGAAAGCAGAGACTTCCTCCTGTTCTGTCACCGATAGGGGTATCAAATGACCTTTGCGTGGTTTGAACATTTCCTTCGTTTCAATCGCATGATCCCATGGTTTCCTAAGCGGCATGCACTCGGATTCCTTTTTTGAGAATACATGTAAATATTTATGATATTCCTCTGGAACAAGTTTCTCGGGGGTTTTTTCTTTAGGTGGTGCTGCAACTTGCACTTCTAGCGCGCGAATAGTGGCATGGACTTGGTACTGAAGGTCCTGTTCTTCTTTCTTGATAAGTCTAACCGAAATTGGCTTCTCCTGGAGCATGTGACAATGCCGTGGGCAACATGTCATTTTGACAGTTCCCTTGGTCCAGTCTATTTCCGGGTTATGGCATTTCAGCCAGCTATATCCGAGGATTAAAGCATTTTTGCCTAGGTCTGTTACTTTGGCAATGACTCTTTCCCGACGTTCTTGGAATTCGATCATAAGATCTGCAGCATGGGTGATGTGACCGGCGGAGTTCTTTGTGCCGTCAACATTAAATACAGGAATAGGATTGCATAATTTGATCAGGGGAAGTTTCACTTTTTCTGCCCATGATTGATTGACAAATATGGCATTGGCACCACTGTCTAAGAGTGCCTTGACCTTTGTGAGATTTTTCTTTTGTGATAAGGGTGCTACCCAAATGTTCATGAGAATTTCATGAGCTGTCTTGCAGCTTCTGACAAATATTTCTTCAGGGTTTTGTAAATCGTCGTCAATTTTTTTGTTATTTTTGTTAGAGGAATTAAGCCCAGGTGTAATGCCCCTGGCGAGCTCAACCCTTTCGGGAAGAGGCCCCTCTGTTGGCAAATTTGTGATAGAAACTAAAGATGAAGGTGTAGCTTCTTGATCTGGCTCAGCCGAGATCTCATCTACTGTGAGTACAGAAAATTTATTGTCCAATCCTACCTGGCCCTTGTCACACCCTGATTCATGACTTAGGCAGATCCTTTTCCTGATTTCTTGTTCTCCGCAACTTCAACATCATGGAAGAACGCCCTTGCTTCTTCGAAGTTCATGCCCCTCACGCTTTCTGAGGGGTCACGATCCTTTCCTTTCTTATCTTTAGTGCTTTTATTGTCATCCCAGGACGTGGCCACATCGTGCATGGTTACACATGCATTTTGGCCTTTGCCTTTCTCACATGAGGGTTTATGTTTACCCCCAAGCCACAAACATGAGGGGCAGGAGATCTTTGGTTTCGGGCAATCTTTGACCCGGTGACCATCTTGGCCACAATTGTAGCAGGTGTTTGACCTGCCAGAGTTGGTTGCCCCTATGTCCATTGCATCAGGGTCTTTCTTGTTTTGGCAAAATTGCGTTCGCCCCATGATGAAGTTTAGTGATTCTTGGGCTGTTCCAACCATTCGAATCTCAGTGAGGTAGTCCGCAATATCCTGTTTGTGGTTTCTGTTTTTGAAAATTTGAGCAATGATGCTCCCTTTCGTGTTGGTTTCCAACAGGCTGATGGCGTGGGAGTTATCGATCCCTGCCTGCTGGTAAAGTGCTTCAAACTGCACGATGAGGTCGTCGGTTGACATGTTTCCTTGGTACAGATTCTTAAGGGCAGCGCAGGCCCAATCTTGTTGGTTGGTGCTTCTAAAGAGGGACTCAACTTCTGTGACGCATGTGCACCAAATGTATTCTTGGCCCTTTGCGAGCCTGACTTGAGTGAACAGGCCAGCTTTCGGACCCTTTAATCGTGAGAGCATGGCAACTACCGCATTGTAGGAGCTGGTGGGTACACTGTCACTGTTTATGGTGAGCCAGGCCTTCATTTTGGCCCATCATTCCTCAAACTTGGCTTTTGACCCATCATATTCTCCGGGGTCTGCGAATACTTCAATCTTCTTGCTAGTTGAGCGGCCAGCTCCGCCTTGTGGTCTACCTTCTTGGGTAGCTCAACAATTGTTGAGTTCTAAGTTTTGCTGCGCTAACTTGTGCAGCTGTGTCCTTTGTTCTTGCATGATACCAGCCATTGTGTTGAATTTGGCAAATACTGCTGTAAGTTTTTCTTCCCACGTGAGGGAGTCATTGTCAAGCGTGGTGTTGAGACATTGAGACATGTTTTTATTTTATGAAAAGAAACATAAAGAGGATGTCATAAAGGGATCCTTTAATAAGGGTGATACTTGGGAGGATGGAGAGAGATATGAGGACGTAAGGTAATTGTAGAGTATTTGTGATCCTCAAGAGGTTCTCCGCCCTTGAGCCTTCTGATAGTACGTAATGGTTTCTTTGGTCTTTGACTGGCAAGCTGTGCTAACCATGTCTTCTTAGATTGCTGAGGTTCTTCCTCAGGTTGTTCTGATGTCTTCCTTTTAAGCATGGACGTGCCCTCCTCCTTATCTTCAAGAGGCGGTAACTCTCTGAAGATCTCCTGCAATAAATGTTGTGTGTCTAGTGGGGGAGCTTGGTGCAAACAACCGTCTACCGGTGCCGGTGTGTCATCGTTTGGATCTGTTGACCTCTCTTTGTATGGCTCTGCTGCGGGAGTACTTTCATATGACAGTAGGGACTCCGACCTTCCTAATAAGGCGTTGTGGACACCCAATAGAGTTGCTGCTTTGATGGCTTTGTCGATCTCTTCATCTGATGTGAATCTGAAGTCGGATAGCCTGAAGTTGGCGGCTAAGATATATGTGCCAAGTGCTGAGGGGGTTGGTGAATGTGTTGGACTATTCACACGCTGTGACCCTGCCTGTTCCACTGGCAAGGGAACTCTTATGACTACCTGTTCTTCCTGTGCTGCTACCCAGGCATCAACATCTATGACCTCCTGTTCAACAGGAGTAGGCATGCACTTGTAGAGGGTGGCTCTGCGCTGATGGCCAATCTGGGCCCAAAGCTGTGCTACAGTAATGGTAGGAAACGAAGAAAGCGTTTGGTGAAAGTCGATCGGCACTGCTCGACTTGTGAGCTGGTGTTGTGATCCTTCGTGGTACGATGTACTTGTGATGAGATACGCCGCAAGAAGTGATGTAGTGCAAGGATGAGAGAATAAGAGTCTAGTTCTAATGAAACAACCCAAAAAGCGTGAAGCTCAAAGGTTGCACTAAAACACTTAGACTTGGAGGAGAGGAGGATAAGGAAACTACTCTGATCTTCTGGGGAAAAGACCAAGAGAACTAGACTGGAGTTCTCTGGCCATTGCATTGGGGTTTATATAGTATATGGTTGTGTACACCTGTGTACGTCTAATCTACAATATAGGAGAACATGTGCATAGAGCATGGTGTGGCAGCATAGCCATAGAATGGAATAGAAGTGTGACGTGAGGACCACATGAGGATGTGGCAGAATGGAACATAAGAAGCATGGCATGTGTGCAACGCATGTAGAATGGAAGAGAATACTAGCCTGCACAGTGATGAAGTGAAAAGGTGAAACCGTGCTAGATATAAGGGGATCTTAGATCCGTGAGAAGCAAGCATCTATTGCACAAAAAGTTCTAAGTCCAAAAGATTAGATAGAGCATTCATGATAGTTAGATGATTAGATCTGATTAGATCACGTGATGCGATAAGATAAGATCAGAAGATAAGATAAGGGAGAAAAATGTTAGACCTGTAACAAAAACTCTCCCTGAAGATCTCCAAATGTGCTTTTGACACCCCCACCATGGAGTATTTAGGCCTCATCATTGGACAAGGGTTCATCTGCATGAACCCAAAGAAGCTCTCTACCATTGCCAACTGGAAACCCCCCACCTCTGTCAAAGGAGTATGATCCTTCCTCGGGTTTGCCAACTTCTATTGGAAGTTCATTCCTAATTACTCCAACATCATCTCTCCTTTAACCTTCCTCACCCAAAAGGATGAGAAATGGGCTTGGACTCCCCTCCAACAGAAGGCCTTTGATTTCCTTCACCACATCTTTTGCACTGCCCCAGTCCTCGCCATCCCCAACGTCGCCAAACCTTTCTTTGTCATGACAGATGCCTCCCTCCTTGCTGCTGGGGCAGTTCTCATGCAACTCAACCCAAACAGTGATAAGAAACCCACAGCCTACTTCTCCAAGACCTTCTCCTCCGCAGAACGAAACTACAACATTTATAACAGAGAACTCCTCACTGTCATCTATGCCCTCAATGAGTGGAAGCATTACCTCCAAGGCACCCCCCATCCAGTCGCAATCATTACTGATCACAAGAACCTCTCCTATATTTGAGACCCTCGCAAACTCTCTCGTCATCAAGCCCAATGGGCTCTTTTTCTCCAAGACTTCAACATTGTCTAGGCTGTCACCCCTGGTTCTCAAATGGGTCCCACCAATGCCCTCTCTCAAAAAGATAAGGTTGATACCTCCTCCGATAACACAGACTATGCCATCCTCCCTGACCCAGTCGTTATTAATGCCCTTGACCTCACCCTCATACGACATATCAAATCCTCTACCACCTCAGACCCCTTTGTGCTTAAGGCTCTCGCTGCCCTCAATGAAGGATCTCCCCTCTTCACCCACGCCTCCCTGAATGACTGGACCTTCAACAACAGTCATCTTTACTTCAAAGGTCGCGTGTATGTTCCTCTTGCAGCTCGCTCCATCCTCCTCCACTCCATCCACTCATCTCTGCTTTCAGGCCACATGGGCATCTTTCATACTAAGTCCATCCTCAAATGCGACTTCTGGTGGCCAGGCCTTGCGTCCTTTGTAAAGCACTTCATTAATGGCTGTGCAGTCTGCCAGCAGAATAAGGTGAACACTCATCCAATGGTTCCCCTCTCTCTCTGATCCCCTCCTCACACTCCCTTCCCTTCAAGCAACTCTCTGTCGACCTCATCACTGACCTCCCTCTCTCTGGCTCCCACGACTCTATTCTGGTCATAGTAGACCATGGCCTTATGAAGGGGGTAATTCTCACTCCTTGCTCCAAAACCATTGACGCTGCCGGAGTGGCACAAATATTTTTTGACCATATGTTCAAAAGGTTCAGCCTCCATGAAACCCTCATCTCTGACCATGGCCCACAATTTGCCTCTGCCTTTGCAAGAGAACTAGCCCACCTCCTGAAATACAATGTTCGTTTCTCCACCGCCTACCATTTCCAAACTGATGGACAGACCAAACGGACCAATCAGGAATTAGAAACTTATCTGTGAATCTTTTGCGCCAACAACCCCTCCTCCTGGACCTCTTCCCTTATGGCAGCCAAATTCCACCACAACTCCGCTCCCCACAGCTCCACCAAGAAATCCCTGTTCTCCCTCCTCTACGGTTATGAACCTCGTTCCTATCCCCCTCTAGGAAAAACCTTCCTCCCCGCTCTAGAAAATCACCTCTCCTCCCTCAATGAAGCTCATAAGGAAGCCCTTGCAGCACACGATTCAGCTCGCAAAGCGATAACTTCAAGATCAGTCCGCTGCTTCTCCCCATGGAAAGTGGGTAACAAGATGTGGTTAGAAGCCTCTCATCTCCGCCTTCATTACCCATCTAGGAAACTTGCCCCCAAGCGACACGGTCCCTTCGAGATCACACAGGTACTATCCCCCCTCACCTACCGACTTCACCTCCCTCCCACATGGAGAATCCATGATGTCTTCCATGCCTCGCTACTCTCCCCTTATCGCTCCACCGAAACGCATGGCCCTGCCTTCTCTTCTCCCCCTCCTAACATTATAGATAATGAAGAAGAATATGAGGTCGAAGCCATCATCTCCCACAAGGGCCCAGCTAACCACCGCCGGTTCCTGACTGCATGGAAAGGTTACTCATCATCCAAAAATACATGGGAACCAGCTTCTAATCTCCGTCATTCCGCCGCTCTCCTCGCTGCCCATAAGAGACGACACCAATTATAAAGGAAAAACTCCCAGATGTTTTATCTCGGCCCTCCACACTTCTATCCAATCAACTCCTCCTCCACCAACCCCATGCTCGAAATCCTCCCTTTCCTCATTGTTTTTCTCTTCTTAGTCATTGGCCTTTCCATTCATTGCACTCGTTATACCGACTCCAGCCCCACTTTACTCATTATCGTGGCAGTTTTCTTCATTGTTTTCCTTGTTCACCTCATTCACACCCTTACCTGAAAACCTTGTTTATGTTCTTTGACCTTATCCTAGCCCAACATGCAATCTCCCTCCTTGGATACCACATCTCCACAGCCCTCTCCTTCATTCGGTTCATATTCTTCCTTACGTTCTCATTCAGTATTATCTTGTCTTCTGCCCGAATCCGGGCCAAACATGCTGTTCACCACTGTTTTAGACACTCCCACTCTTCTCCATGCCATCGAAGAAGACCCCCTCTTTGAAGAAGACTACATATCCCAATCTCTCATTCGTGCCTTTCATGGTATTGCCCATACACAACGTCTTTTGAATCTCTCTCAGAACTTAGACCTCACCTTATGCACGTCTTTGACTGAGATTCCATTCCATATTCTCAGTGCGCTCTATGACCATGGCTTTTCCACCTTCATTACCTCCATTCCTCCCACTACAATTTATCCCACTTTTCGTTGCATTTTCCTTTCTCTTACCCAAGAACAACATGACAATTACTTGGAACACTCAGACATACTTCCTTCCAACAGAACCCTCTCCTCACCCACTGCTCCTACCTCCGCCCTTGCCACTCGTCTCTCCTCTCCTCCTCCTGAACCATCCCCTGCCTCCATCGACAGTAACGATGACACCATCCCCATCCCTCGGTTGGAACCTCAGGTCTTCAAACCCCCCCATGGACAGCGCACTTTATCCTCCCCTACTCAAGTCATGCTCCCATCCTCTCAACTCCCTAGAGCCCATGCAAACTCTCTCACCGTGTGCTTCCATTGTTTCAACCAGGGACATTTTCAAAAGGATTGCCCTACATATTCATGTCCCCACTGCCACCAGGTCTGCCCTGGACATCTCGCTCGAGATTGTCTCACCATCCAATGCAGCAGTTATCTTAACTGGGGCCACTCCAACCAACACTGTCCCCATTGTAACTGTTCAATCTGTTCTCAGGCAGAACACTGTTATGCGAAGTGTACCAAAGGGGCCTTGTTCAACAAGGATACTCAACAGGCGATACTCATGAGGAAACCGACGTCTAAAGAGCTTCAGGGATAACAAGGTACAAGAGACAAGGGGGTCTCCTTAGAGAGACTGGTGTGGATGCCCAGGGGCGCTGGGACTTGGACTAGAGTGCCTAGGGTTACTAGGTCTTGGACGAGGAGGGAAGTGTCAACTATAAGTCACGCTGAGGGACAAGGACAAGGACAAAGAGAGGAAGCAAGACTTCCGGGTGATTCAAGAAGGTATGCTTGTATTTGTGTAGATCAAGAATAGGGCCTTACAAGCAATACAGTATGGGTCTTAAATAAAAGAGGAACGTGCGCACAGACCAGGCTGACTAAAGTAAATGAAAATGGATGGAAGTGGATGGAAACGGATGGAATACTTGTCGTCATGAGAGAGGCGACTGTGGAGGAGGATAAGTCCATGTAAGGGAACTAAGGTAACAAATAGGTGATGATAATATCAGAGGGGTTGGTGAGGATTAGTGAAGCAGAAGAGATGGAAGCCGACCTACCATACCACGTGCAAGTGACAAGATGAGAAGTAACAAGATAGATAGAATGATAAAGGGGAAAAAGCGTAACAATGACAGAACCCTGCGTCTTCCCATCTCGCTACAAGGAAAGAACCAAACCGTTGAAATCACCACTCTCATTGACTCCGGTGCCACTGGAAATTTCATTGACCCTCAACTTTTATCCCCAGGAAACTTCAAGACCTCATCACTCCCCAGTCCCATCATTGCCTATAACATTGATGGAACTCCCAATTGAAAAGAGACCATCAAGAACAATGCCTTCATTCCCATTTATTCTAACTTGTTCTTGGACACCAAATGACTCATGATCACCCACCTCAGCCGCCCCCAGGTCATTGTTACAATTTTTCTTCTCTTTTCTTCTATCTACCTTGTCACCTCCTGAACTGTCACCTACACGTGGCAAGGCAAGTCGGCTTCCATCTCTTGCACTTCACTCATCCTTGTCAATTTGCCTGACATTTCCATTACCTATCTCTTACCTTGATATTCCTCCTTTCAGACTTATCCCACTTCACAGTCATCTCTCTCATGATGACAAGTTTCCCCAACCTTCCATAGCCTTCTACTTCCCTTTAATCAGCCTGGTCCATGCACGTCCCTACTTTACTATTTATATTCCAATACCTTCCATATACTTCCCTATTCTTGATCTATGCAATACAAGCATACTATCTGGAGTCACCTGGAAGTCTAGCTTCCCCTTAGTCCATAACCTTAGTCCCTAAGTGTGACTCATCGTTGATGCTTCCCTCTTTGTCTAAAGATCTTGAAACCCAAGGCATTCTTCATCACAAGTCCCAGAGCCCCTGGGCAACCTAGCCAGGCTTACTCAGTAGCCTTCTCATCCTTGTCTCTCATTATCCTTGCAGCTTGGCAGATGTCGATCTCTTCATGAGTATCACCTGCCAAGTATCCTTGTTGAACAAGCCTCTTTGTATGCTTTGTGTAACAGTCATCTTAAGAATGCCCTGGCTTCAGAAGTGGAACCCTCACGTCAATTGGAAAAATTTCATCCTCAACATTGCTCCCTCTATCCCTAAAGACCCCACCTATGACAACTGATTTAACCCCAACCCAGACCAAGAAATAGCCACTCTGTTCACCCAAAAGTATCCCCAAGGGATTGAGAGGTCTCTTCGTGAGTATCCTCCCTCAAAAGGAACCAATGGAGAACACATCAACAAGGTCACCATATCTACCCAACTCAACATTACTGAGAAACCTAAGGAAATATCCATTCCTGACTTCTGCAGAGACTATAAAGACACCTTCTCTGAAGCTATGCACTCTCGACTTCCTCCTCATTGACCCTTTGACCACACCATCAAACTCCGAGACACCTTCATTCCCAAGGTAGCCACAATATATCCACTTAACCCTGCTGAAAAAGAAGCTTGCAAAGCCTTCGTAGAAGAACACTTAAAGATTGGTCGCATCATCCCCTCGAAATCTCCTCAAGCCTCCCCATTCTTCTTTGTTTCAAAGAGTGATGGATCCCTCTGCCCTTGCCAAGACTACTGATACCTGAATTCCCATACCATCTGAAATGCCTATCCTCTTCCTCTTATACCCGAACTCATTGATGACATGAAGGATGCCACATACTTCACCAAGTTCAATATGAAACAACCCAAAGATCAACGTAGACCAGCTAAGGTCGTCATGTCCTCAAGTCGCCTCCGTCGAACCGCAGTGGAAAAGAGAGTGGAGTTGAACCATCGTATATGGACACAACGAGTAGTGTAGATCAACTAAGATCGCAACCTGTGATGTTGTCCCTCCTGGATCTTGTGGGGAAAAGACCAAGAGAACTAGACTGGAGTTCTCTGGCCATTGCATTGGGGTTTATATACTACATGGATGTGTACACCTGTGTACGTCTAATCTACAATATAGGAGAACATGTGCATGATGCATGGTGTGGCAGCATAGCCATAGAATGTAATAGAAGCGATGCATGAGGACCACATGAGGATGTGGCAGAATGGAAGACAAGAAGCATGGCATGCATACAACACATGTAGAATGGAAACGAAGACTAGCCTGCACAGTGATGAGGTGAAAGGGTGAAACCGTGCTAGGCATAAGGGTGAAACAACCCTCAAAGCTTGAAGCTCAAAGGTTGCATACAGAGGAAAGGCTAAGATGCTAAGTGAGGAGAGAAGATGGAGAGTACTACAACTGGGACCCTTTGAGGGGAAAAGACCAGAAGAACTAGACTGGAGTTCTCTGGCGTTGCATTGGGGGTTTATATACTACAACAGTGTTTACCAGTATTGACACTGTATCTACGATATGCAATGCTTTGTCCACATGTATGGGAATGGAATGGAAGCATAGAAGCATAGCATGAGGCCAACACGCTGTGTGGTGGAATGGAAGTTAAGAAGCATGGAACATGTGATGGGCATGTACATCAAATGGAAGAGAAGCATGAAGTAATAATAGCTGGCATGGTAATGAAGTAAAGGATGTGAATACCGTGACAGTGTAAGTGGATCGTAGATCTGTGTGAAAGGGTTGAGTGTCCAGACTGACTAAGCAGTCATTGCACGAAAAGATTCTAAGTCCATGAAATGTAAGTAAGCGTTCATGATAAGATAGACAATTAGATCCTTAGGGATCACATGACACAATAAGATAAGATAAGAAAGCAAAATGTGAAGGGGAAAAATGTAGACCTGTAACACTACCCCCCTTCTAGGGATCGACTCCCAGGCAATCAAAAGGTTCATCCCACTCAGCAAGCTGAGTGGAAGATTCCGGCATAGAGGTAAATATTTTTATGAATTGAACATTTGTCATTCGAAGCCTGCGGGGTGCGGAGGGGTGAGCGGCATGAAAATCTGCGATAGCCCCTTTGGCATATGCTAGATTTGCCTCCGTTTCCCACATACGGTCTTCGTTGGAATAACCTTCCCAATGAACAAGATATTCAAGTTTTCTATTTTTATAGCGAGAGTTGACAATGTAATCCACTTCGTATTCATCATCATGATCATCAGTGACTAGCACTGGCCCTGGTTTGTCAGCTTTCTGACCAGGAAGCCTTTCCTTATATGGCTTGATACGTGAGATATTCACAGTGGGATGGATTTTCATCGATCTCAATAATTTAAGCATAACGGCATTTGGACCAGCAAATGCTGTAATGACATAAGGGCCCAGCCATTTTTCGGTAAGCTTTCTAGAAGCTCGAGTAAGGCAGAGATTGGTCATGCTTAACCAAACTTTATCTCCAATAGAATATTTAGGAGGCTTGCTTCTATGTTTATCAGCTTGCTCTTTCATTCAAGCTTGTGCCTTAATAAGATTATTTTTAGTTTCTTCGAGAATCTTGGCCATGTCATTTGTGAACTCCTCGGCTGCTGGAGCCTTGGAAACACGTGGCTCAAACCCTAACCTTAGCTGGTGAGAGCATGTGACCTCAAAAGGGTTTTTCTTTAAAGACACTTGCATCTTCAAATTATAGGAGAATTGCGTGATCAGGAGCCAATCTGCCCAATCGCTTTGTCGTTCTGCACAGAACAATCTGAGATACTGCTGGAGATCTCTGTTCATATGCTCTGTTTGCCCATCTGTTTGCGGGTGGAAAGCAGTGCTTAATTTAGATTCGATGCCTAGCCTTTTTAGGACATCTTGCATAACTTGAGAAGCGAATTGGGGTCCGCAGTCCGATACAATCGACTTTGGTAACCCATGCTGCTTCCACATATGGTGAAGGTAGAGCTTAGCAGTGTCCAGCGCTGTAACCGTCGTGTTACAAGCGATAAACTCTGTTTCCTTTGAGAAACAATCAACAACCACTAGGATTGTGTCGAATCCATTAGATAATGGCAGATCTGTGGTGAAATCTGCTGTGACATGTTCCCACAGCTTGTCTGGAACCGTGAGAGGTTGAAGAAGACCTAAAGGGGCTTGGTTTGTGCCCTTCATGCGTGTGCATCAATTGCAATGTGAACATATTCTTTTACATAAGAGGACATTGAGTTCCACCAGTAACTCCGACTTAGGAGCTCAATGGTTTTCTCATAGCCTGGGTGACCAGCAATGGGGGAGTTGTTACGGGTCTACATTTTTCACCCTTCACATATGCACTTTTCTGATCTTATCTTATCTTATCGCGTCACGTGATCCACAAGGATCTAATCGTCTATCTTATCGTGAACGCTCTACTTACTTCTCGTTTCATGGACTTAGTCGTTTCGTGCAATTGCTGCTTAGTCAGCATGGACACTCAACTCTTCACACGGATCTAAGATCCACTTACACTGTCACGGAGTTCACCTTTTCACTTCATCTCCGTGCCGGCTATTATTATGTATGCTTCTCTTCCATTTGATGAACATGCGCATCACGCATGGTATGCTTCTCTTCTCTTCCATTCTGCCACACTGCGTGTTGGCCTCATGCTATACTTCTATGCTTCCATTCCATTCCCATACATGCGGACAATGCATTGCAATCGTAGATACAGCGTATACATGGACAAATACCTGTTGTAGTATATAAGACCTGAATGCAACACCAGAGAACTCCAGTCTAGTTCTTCTGGTCTTTTCCTCTCAAAGAGGTCCCAGTTGTAGTACTCCTCACCTCCTCTCATCACTTCGAAGTCTTAGCCTTTCTTTCGTGCAACCTTTGAGCTTTATGCTTTGAGAGTTGTTTCAGGAGTTGTGGCATGCTTTTACTATTTTTAAACAAAGCACTTGATGATCTGGAACATAAATACGATCTTCTTTTTTAATATAGCCATCTTCTTGGCGAGCTCCAAACTTTGTCATGAGTTCTTTTACGTGACCTTCTTTGAGGAGAGCTGTGGCTGTTTTTATGAGTTTTGTAAATTGTTCGCCTTCATCACAAATCATAACTGCTTCTTGCAAAGCTCGGATACATTCCGGCGGGATCATAACGATACCCTTGTTATCATCTTCTACGCCCTGCATGTGATCTTCTCTTCTAGAGAGAGCATCAGCTTTAGTGTTTGTAGTGCCAGGCTTGTAAACGAATACATAATCAAACCGGGAGAGGTATTGTGCCCATCTCGCTTGGCGGTGGTTCAAATCCTGAGATTTCATAAAATACTGGAGGTGTTATGGGTCTAACATTTTTCTCCCTTATCTTATCTTTTGATCATATCTTATCGTGTCACGTGATCTTATCAGATCTAATCGTCTAACTACTGTGAACGCTTTATCTAATCTTTTGGACTTAGAACTTTTCACACAACAGACGCTCACTTCTCATGGATCTAAGATCCACTTATACCTAGCACGGTTTCACCTCTTCACTCATCACCGTGCAGGCTAGTATTCGTTTCCATTCTACATGTGTTGTATGCATGCCATGCTTCTCATGTCACGCTTCTATTCCATTCTATGGCTATGCTGCCACACCATGCCTTATGCACATGCCCTACTATATCATAGATTAGACGTACACAGGTGTACACAACCATGTAGTATATAAGACCTCAATAGATGGCCAGAGAACTCCAGTCTAGTTCTCTTGGTCTTTTCCCCACAAAGATCAGAGTAGTCTCCTTATCTTCTCCCCTTCCAAGTCTAAGTGTTTTAGTGCAACCTTTGAGCTTCATGCTTTTTGGGTTGTTTCAGGAGGTTTGCGTGATCATTCCAAATTTCAAATTGTAGTTTAGCTCCTTCCAGGTAGTGTCTCCAGATCTCTAGAGATCAGATAATAGATAACATTTCTTTATCACAGATGGGATAATTCCGCTCTGCAGGTGACATGCTGTGAGAGTGATAGGCAACTGGGTGCCATTTGTCTTCTTTCAAAATAGATAGGACCGCCCCTGTTGAAACAACTCTCAAAGCGTAAAGCTCAAAGGTTGCACGGAAGAAAGGCTAAGACTCGAAGTGATGAGAGGAGGAAAGGAGTACTCCAACTGGGACCTCTTTGAGAGGAAAAGACCAGAAGAACTAGACTGGAGTTCTCTGGCGTTGCATTGGGACTTTATATACTACATGGAGTGTGTACACCTGTGTACGTCTAATCTACGATTGCAATGCATTGTCCGCATGTGTGGGAA
>JBBPSC010000399.1:0-18882 GCA_038093395.1 Baorangia bicolor
GTTGCTGGAACACGCTCGTGCCATCAGTCCCAAGAGTTATGTTGATCCCCGTGCTGACCTGTTTGCTCAAGGATTTGATAGGTGCGCAGTCTCGTGAGACAACGAAGTTGAGGGCACCGCTCACACCGTGCTTTTTTTTACAGTTTGAGCGTGACATATCTTCGAAACCGGATATTGGGTGCTCTGCGAAAATCGCCAGACCCAGAGATCAAGAAGGCTGCTGCCCACATTCCTCCCAACGTCATCTTCGAAAACCCGACCATTCGATTGCTCAGTTCGCGTATCGCTGCTCTCGTCAACAACAGCGGTTCTGGACAGGAGGTAGATTTCATAGAGCAACATAAGCAAGCCATCAATGCCATGATCGAGAAATATTCCATAGGCTTAGTCGGGCCCACTGACGGTGTATTGCCCAGCAGCCAGTTGTCCGAGCCTGCCGTTGTACTGCTCACTGGCAGTACGGGCGGTCTCGGATCTTTCCTGCTCTCGGAGCTTCTGCAAAGTCCTGCGGTCCAGCGGGTCTTCGCTTTCAATCGTCCCTCTTCCACAAAGTTGATTGAGGAACGACAAAAGTCGGCTTTCAGAGACAAGGGACTTGCGATCGAGTTGTTGGACTCGAATAAGCTTGTCTACATCGAAGCTGACGCATCTCAGGAGAAGTGCGGTCTGCCTCTAGCTCAATATGAAGAAGTAGGGATGCCCTTGGCTTTGCCACAGATACCCTCATTGACATGTCGCTCACAGATCCGGAATTCCGTCACGTTGATCATACATAACGCGTGGCGCCTCGACTTTAACTTGGCGATATCATCCTTTGAGGACAACATTCGGGCGTCACGGAATCTGGTCGACCTCGGCCTGGATTCACTCCATCATCAGAATCTCCGTTTCCTGTTCACTTCTTCGGTCGCATCTGCACAATCTTGGGATAACTTGAAAGGACCTTTCCCAGAGGAAGTTCAACTTGATCCTGTTGTTGCCGTCGGAGCAGGTTATGGAGAGGGCAAATACGCCACTGAACGGGTGAGCCATGATGCGATAACTAATGACGATCGGTTCTGACATGGATTGATAGATCATCGTGAAGAGTGGGTTACATGCGACTTCTCTTCGCATTGGTCAAATCGCTGGTGGACTGGGTGGATCTTGGGCCACGACGGATTGGTTCCCGATCATTGTCAAATCCAGCATTGCTCTGGGTGTGCTCCCGAAAGCCGCTGGTGTAAGTGACATGACAAATCCTTACACGTAGTTGACGATCAGTTCGTGCTCATGACGATATTTTAGATGGTGTCGTGGCTGCGCGAGGAAGAAGTCGCTTCTGCCATTTTGGAGACTGCGTTTTCGAAAGAGGCACCACCGCCAGCGCTCAACGTCTTCAACCCTCGCAATGCCCCTTGGGCAGAGATCATCGCTTTCGTGCGGCGCTCCATCATCAGGCGAAAGGCACTCAAAGGGGACGTCCTCCCAATCGTTCCATTCGGGGATTGGTTTGCGCTGTTGGAGAAGAAGGCGGAGAACGCCTCAGAAGACGACTTGGCGAGGATCGTGAGTAGATTCAGATGCCGTGCCCAGTAGCTTAGTATGATCATCGCTGACGTGCCGAACCTTGTTCTCCGTCAACGTAGCCGGCGATCAAATTGCTCGAGTTCCTCCGCGTGTTGGCGCGGGGAGACCAGGCTATCCGGAGGGTCGGTGTTGGTGCCACAGAGGCGGCGGGAATGACGAACTTTAGTACGACCAAAGTGCAACAAGTCAGCCCGACGATGGCCAACATGCAGGCGATTGGAGAGGTCGAGGCGGATGCATGGGTAGGGTACTGGATGTCAAAAGGTGCTTTCTGAAGTGTGGTTGCGGCGATACGAAATCACGAAAGATCTTGGGAGCCTGAGTTTGTGTATTTGTGTGCGATGATATTTAATAGACCGTTCCCAGACCGACCAACTATAGAAACCACCGTAGTGGAAGCACGCGGAGATGGAGCGGATGCAGGCTCCTTTTCCACCGCTGCTTCGTGTCGAACATAGATAACCGCCACACGCTCAAAACCATTGACTCGACCACTGTTGGTGATGTCAGATAGCAATGCCTTTCCATTCAGGATATGGGCGCAATCGCAGAGGTCCACCCCCCTATGGATGACACAAGAGTACGCTGTCTGGTTCCGAGACCCTCGTCCGATCATAACGGCTGGATCAATATTGAATAGTGTCTAAATGGTGTACGAAACGTGAAAGATGTACTAAACTTGAAGTATTGAACACTACCTTCACATTTCGTACAGCATTTTAGACTGACCTTATTTTCAGATTCATCCGTTGTGAATGTAGCACATATCAGTTTATACCTTACAGAACCTTCCGGGGTACCGATCGTTTTTTTACTTTAACGTATACGTCACTACAGTGATGCATCAAAGTGCCAGGGAGTGATGGCATGTGCATGGGGATGCATCAAATATTGTTGGATCATTATTGCATGATCGCCTGGAACGTGATATCGCGGTTAACTGTGACGTGCGTGATTGTCGCACGGATTGTGTCGAGACGGATTACGAGTCCGACTGTCCGAGAGATCGACAAACTACGAGGGAAGCGGGTGAACACTTTACTGCCTGTGTCGGCAATCCCCGGGTATCTAATCCCCGAAAATTATTTTCACCACACAATGATCGTGATTCGTTTCAGGCCCAGCTGGTGCCCACTGCAAGAGGCCAACCGTCCAAAGAATGTCTGTTTGGCGCGCCAGCGGCGCTTCGATTGATGGCTTCGGTCAGGTCTATTATTTGACTCGAATTTCCGGTACGCCACCAGCTGACTCTGGTGAACAATGTTCACTTTAGCAGGGGGTAGAGATTTGGCATGGGATCATGATCGTGTGATCCGGGCAGCACATCAAGGTTCTTTCCGAATCCATTAAACCTTTCTTAGCGCTTCCCCAGTGTAACCTCGCTGAGGCTCCAGAAGGGGGGGTGTCTTTTCGATCCGTACCCCTGGGTCCTTGTGATGTTGCACGAATGACTTTACGATGTGTTCTCCCGGCGGCTCCGGGACGAGTTCCCCTTCTAGTGACTCAGTAACTCCACTCACTGCCAGCTCGTTCAGTTATAAAGCCCTTGTTTTTATCAATCATCTCGAATAACCCACTACGCCTTTCGCCAACCATGGCTCCTCCCGATCTTGAGTTCCCTCCTCTCGATTACTCGCTCCTGTTCCCTGATTTGGTTAACTTTCATATGGAAAGAAACCCGTCTTTTCCAATCTTCGTTTACACGAATGAGAGCATTCCAGACACACTAACTGAAATCTCGTTTCTCGAATTCGGTCGAGCCGCTCACCGAGTCGCCCATGCTCTTCGCCCCTTCCGCAAAGGTCCAGACGGAGAGGTTGTCATGGTTATTGCCAATACGGACACAATATTGCATCATGCCGTTGTCACGGGCTTATCCATCGCTGGATGGGTTGTACGTTCATATCTGTCTTTATTCATTTCCGTCCGTTCTCACAATTCAGTCTAGGCATTCCCGGTCTCGCCGAGGAATTCTGTTGCGGCTGTTGTTAATATGATGAAGAAGACCAACTGCTCACGCATTGTAACGCTTGATCACGCTCACAAGGGGCTTATTGATGACATCCGCCGCGAAAACCAAGGCGCCGAGCTGACTGTGTATGAAATCCCCACATTGCAACATGCTTTTCCAAAGCTTGGGAAGGAGGTCGCAGCACATTCCTTTATTCCGTACCCTCCCGCACTGAAACGTCCAGAATTGGATTCTCCGGCTATATACATTCATTCCTCGGGTAGCACTGGATTCCCTAAACCCATTGCTCACAGCTACAGAATTCAAATCCAATGGTTGGCGCCGAGTATGTTACCCTGCACTGCTTGACGATACCCATGCTGATTATCTGTAGCGTCTCTCATTGCATATGCCGAACTTCCATCTCCGCGTCGGGTTGGTGCCATGGCGCTGCCCCCATTCCATGTCTTCGGTATCGCCACCGGACTTTATGCACCAATCGCGAGCCTTGTCACTACTGTGGTCTATCCCCCCCGGACGGAGAACGATCCACTTGCTCAACCAGTGATACCAACGAGCGACAACATGATCGAGCACCTGAAGAAGACGGAATGTAACGTCCTGATGACGGTTCCGACATTCCTTGAACAGATGGCCGCGTCAGAGGAAGCTACGGAGATCCTGAAGAAAATAGATATTGTCGTACGTTCAATCTAACGCAATTTACCTTCTCTCTGGCTCAGTGTCTCCAGCGCTTTGGTGGTGGCCCTCTATCTGTCAACGTCGGTGAGAAATTGTGGGCTGCTGGGGTACAGCTTTCTAGCGGTTATGGCGGGACAGAATTCGGAGTCCCTGTGGCAGCGACTAGCAAACAAGATGTCTCAGACGGTGATTGGATGTGGATGGGTTTCCCAGACGACCTGAAAATCAGGTGGGCTCCACAAGGGGACGATATATACGAGTTACAAATCTTGGTATGAGATTTTCACTGTAATGGTTTTGGACAATGCTAACAAGCTCGATCAGACAACCGAAGATCGCCAGATGGCGGTAGAGAATATACCTGATGTGAAGGGATATGCCACTTCGGATGTCTTCGTGAAGCATCCAACGAAGGACATATGGAAGATGTAAGTTGCCTAGCTGGTCTACACCAAAAGTGATATTCATGCTTGTATTCCTCGGCGATAGTGTTGGAAGGACTGACGATGTGATCATTCTTGCGTCTGGAGAGAAGACGGTTCCTGCTCCAATGGAGAACGTCATCGGATCTTCCCCACTAGTGCAGGGTGTCGTCATGTTCGGACGGGAACGGAACCAAGTTGGTGTTCTCATCGAACCTCGCTCGGAACACACTATCGACGTCAGCAACGAGAAAGCCGTGGCTGAGTTTAGAAATCAAATCTGGTATGTGCTGAACCTGTGGCTGGACAAGTTCGTTGACTGAAGCACACCAAGGCCTGCAATCGAAGAGGCGAACAAGTCGTCACCAGCATTCAGTCGAATTTTCAAGGAGATGATTCTCATTACCAGCCATGAAAAGCCTATGTTACGTGCTCCCAAGGGCACTGTTCAACGCAGAGGGACTCTCAATGCTTACGAAGCAGAGATCAATGCATTGTGAGTCATTACATCACGTGCGCGGACATGGATCTCAGACTCTCCGGAGGTATGATACTGTCGAAGCGAGCTCAGTAGCTCCAGGTGGCTTGGCTGGGCCATCAGTGTGGACCAGCAGCGAATTGGTCGAAGAATGGTTGCTGGAACATGCTCGTGTTATCAGCCCAAACAGTGATCTCGATCCCCGTGCTGACCTGTTTGCTCAAGGTTTTGATAGGTGCGCCGTCTCGTGAGACAACGAATTTAAAGGCATTGCTCATACTGTGCTGTTCTTTTTTACAGTTTGAGCGTGACATATCTTCGAAACCGGATATTGGGTGCTCTGCGAAAATCGTCAGACCCAGAGATCAAGAAGGCTGCTGCCCACATCCCTCCCAACGTCGTCTTTGAAAACCCGACCATTCAATTGCTCAGTTCGCGTATCGCTGCTCTCGTCAACAATAGCGGTGCTGGACAGGAGGTAAATTTCATAGAGCAACATAAGCAAGCCATCAATGCTATGATCGAGAAATACTCCATAGGATTAGACGGGCCTGTTGATGGTGTGTTGCCAAGCAGCCAATTGATCGAGCCTGCTGTTGTACTGCTCACTGGAAGTACGGGCGGTCTCGGATCTTTCCTGCTCTCCGAGCTTCTCAACAGCCATGGGGTTCAGCGGGTCTTCGCTTTCAATCGTCCTTCTTCTACAAAATCAATCGAGGACCGACAAAAGTCGGCTTTCAGAGACAGGGGACTTCCGATCGAGCTGTTGGACTCGAATAAGCTTGTCTACGTCGAAGCTGACGCATCTCAGGAGAAGTGCGGCCTGTCTCCAGCTGAGTATGAAGAGGTAGGGCTGACCCTCGGCTTTGCCACAGATACCCTCATTGACATGTCGCTCACAGATCCGCAAATCGGTCACGTTGATCATACACAACGCGTGGCGCCTCGACTTTAACTTGGCGATATCATCCTTTGAGGACAACATTCGGGCGTCACGGAATCTGGTCGACCTCGGCCTGGATTCACCTCAGAATCATAACCTCCGCTTCCTGTTCACTTCCTCGATCGGATCTGCACAGTCATGGGATAGCTTGAAAGGTCCCTTCCCAGAGGAAGTCCAACTTGACCCTTCTGTTGCTGTCGGAGCAGGCTACGGTGAGGGCAAGTACGCCACTGAACGGGTGAGTCATGATGCGATAATTCATCAGACGATCGGTTCTGACGTGGGTTGATAGATTATCATGAAGAGTGGGTTACATGCGACTTCCCTTCGGATTGGCCAAATTGCTGGTGGACTGGGTGGATCTTGGGCCACGACGGATTGGTTCCCGATCATTGTCAAATCCAGCATTGCCCTGGGTGTGCTCCCGGAAACCGCTGGTGTAAGTGCCATGAACGCAGTTGACGATCAATTCGTGCTCATGACGATATCTTAGGTGGTGTCGTGGCTGCGCGAGGAAGAAGTCGCTTCTGCCGTTTTGGAAACTGCGTTTTCTAAAGTGGCCCCGCCGCCAGCGCTCAACGTCTTCAACCCTCGTAGTGCCCCTTGGGCAGAAATCATCGCTTTCGTGCGACGCTCCATCATCAGGCGAAAGGTACTCAAAGAGGATGTGCTCCCAATCGTTCCATTCGGGGATTGGTTTGCGCTGTTGGAGAAGAAGGCGGAGAACGCTTCAGAAGACGACTTGGCGAGCATTGTGAGTAGATTCAGAGGCTGTACCCAGTAGTCTGGTATGATCATCGCTGACGTGCCCGTCTCCGACAACACAGCCGGCCATCAAGCTGCTCGAGTTCCTCCGCGTGCTGGCGCAGGGAGACCAAGCTCTTCGGAGGGTCGGCATTGGTGCCACGGAGGCGGCGGGGATGACGAACTTTAGTACGACCAAGGTGCAACAAGTCAGTCCGACGATGGCAAACATGCAGGCGATTGGACAGGTCGAGGCAGATGCGTGGGTAGGGTACTGGATTTCGAAAGGTGCATTCTAGTACAGCGTGGTCGACACGAAATTATGATAGATTTTTGGGTCTGTGTTTGTGTATTTGTAACGCTAGCGCATTGTAATGGTATTCAATAGGCCATCTCTAGAGATTGATCGACCTGAAACCACCGTAGTGGAAATACTCGGAGACAGAGTGTGATGTACCTTCCTATTCGGGAGAAGAAGATGGGGATACAGGATAAGGTGGTCCGCCATTGAAAGAGCAAGTACAAGGAGATATGAAAATATTGAATGCTCTGGATCTGGACGGAGGTCAATCAGAGCTGCGTATCTGTGGTTCCTCCTGTGTGGTTGACACCGGCGATGAAAAGCAAATTACCTTCCTTGCAGGTTAGCACTTCTATACCAGTGCCTTCAAATTAAGATCAATCTATTGATGTATGCATTCGATGTCGGTATGCAACACAAAAACAGCGTGATTTGCCATCGATACACTTTGTTCCCGCAACTCGCAAAGCGAGCGTATTACCGGCGAGACACTTCGCATCTAAGCTCGGCCTCGGACCCCAGCCCGAACCGAGCGTCCGAATGCGAATGCGAGTCTGATTCCACGTCAGTCCGCTCTGCACACCCACTCCGTTCCTCCATCGCCGCCTCCGGAATCTGATACACCGAATAGTTGCCCCGTCAGCAACTCCTCCGGGAATGGCGACAATAATTATAACAGAATTCACCGGCAAGCGGACGATGAAGCTTATGAGCAACGCGCACGTCGCGACGGTGAATACGGTGCTCAAACTCGCCGAGTACGCGTCCCGTGCAGCGCGCTGGAGGTCTGGGGGAAGCGATCCCACCAGATTGAGCGAGTGTCGGATCTCTGAAATGATCTTCAAAATTTCAGTTTTATTTCCCCATTCATTCGCGATCATGATGATTGAAATGACTATCATCAGTACAAGGGCCGCACGCGCCACATACACGGGAAAACGAAAAGCTGACCTTCTCCGCATCGGGGACGTGTATACGGTGATGTAGCTCGGCGTCAAGCCGGGACTGGAAGACGGCAGAGGCGATCGCAACACTGGATATTTGTCCTACGAACGAGAATGGTACACATGAAAGGTAAACATTCTCCCGCGAGAGATTCATGCCAAGCGCTTACTCACCGAGTCCCCTAAAGAGCTGTGTAAGCGCCGTCCCACAGGCTATCGATGACTCTGCGAACACGAACACGTTCAGATTTGCTTTGCAACAAACGGGTGATCCGCTAACGCACCCGGCAAGTGCGCCTGTAAGGCGACTAGACAAGAAACAAAATGGACAAATCCATAAGTAAAGAGTCATGGAAAGGGACCTCAAAAGGACTCCATACTCAGCACCGTCACAAACACGACTGCATTCCCGAAGCCGATCGGAAAGACACTAAACCACTTTGGAATGAACCCCGAATCCTCTCGCATGAAGATGATGGGAATGAGGCCAGAGAGTGGAAGGAGACCAAAGACGAGGTTGAGTGTCGTGTATTTACCCGTTCGATGGATCAACCAGCTATGTGTAGCCCCGGGGGATCAGTTGTTGGGAAGCAAGGAAAGGCGATAACGTACCCTGCCATCAACGAACCCAAACCCATTGCAAGGCTATGTGGGAGTAAGTGGAGCCCTGCATTCACCCAATACGGGAATATTTAATCGCCGATACGTTTATGTGCGTTACAGTCAACATACCAGCGATGGATGCACTGTCCAAAGACACCGTTTGAAACCACAGCGGGATAAAGTACATGACGGAAAAGTTGCAAACCGCCAAAAAATAGTTACTCAAGCTCACAAGGACGGGTACTTTCTCTCTCAAGAGGGAAGGTGGAAGGATGGGCTCCGGAGCTATGCAGCATTCAATCACAAGAAGAAGTCCCAAGGAGAGAAGGGAGAGCGTTAACGGAATGATGACCTGACGATCTGTCCACTGCCAAGGATCGTAAAGCTGAGGGATCGCGGTCGACATAGGAAAGGACTCACAGGAAGATCTTCGTTGAATTTCGTGCTGAGCCAAGTGAGTGTCGATCCAATCTAGCGTGAGATAAGTCACGCCCCCACGAATGAAACGCACACGACGACCCTACCATCAAAAAGAGTGTGATTAAGCCTCCAAAGTCGATTCTGGATAGAACCTCCTTTGCACTCTGACCTTGACCCTGTAGAACATACCTTCGATACCTGCGTATACCGACACGATAACGGCGAGATACTCACTGGTGTCACATAACGCATTGTGTTCGTGACGATCATCATCATCAGGACAAAGACCGGGACCTGACATAAAAATGCAGTGCGCCATCCAAATCTCCAACACGGTGAGCCTACCCCATCCAATGGAGCAACATATACCAATGAAGAACGACGTACAAATCATTGAAAATACCGCCAATAGGCCCACCGAGACCTAATCCAAACTAGCACAGGAATTAGAGAGTTGTATAGTACACATGGCCCAACGGAGCGCTCACAGCTAGAGAGAGATTGCTGAACGCTTGGGGTAAGCCGCGTTCCTGGACAACGATGAATGACAGAATACGACAAGACGGGCAGTGAACGCACTCGTATACTGTACATGTCAGCGGAGACGATCCTTGATTCACGCGGTTGAGCAAATCGTGGTCACTCACGAAAGAGAGCATACACTTACATGGAAAGCAACTGGAGCGCTCCCCCGCCTACTCCGGCTATCTGAACGACCCATCAAAGTCTGTACCACGAGGGAAGGCGAGCGACAGGAAAGGGTACGTACGAATCGCGCGACTGTCAGTTCAATCATACTTCTAGAGATCCCGCAGAGAAGAGTTCCGAGAGCAGTCGCAAGTAAGGCGATTTGGCACGCCGCTTGCCGGCCGAGGATGGTACATAGTCGTCCGTAGAGGGGCGTGAAGGTGCAGGTTGAGAGTAAAAATCTGAGGAGGTATGTGTGTGTGTGAGCAACGGGGTCGAGAGCGTGGGACCGTACGCAGTGCCAACCCAACTCGCTTGGTTTGATTCTTTGAATTCTGATGTGATCGAGGGTAGCACTATGAACAGCACTCATTAGAGGCGAAGCAGTTCTGAACCCCACATAGCATCTCACGTGTGGCTACCATCGTTACTGGGGGAAAATTTGAATGATTACCGGGTGATCATTGTCAAAGGAGTCTGAGTGGCACGACATACTGTTCAAATTCTGATAACTGTTAATGACACCATGTTGGACCTCAAATGAAACTAGCTCACACAGAAAAACGTCCCTGCCCACAGAGCTACGAGGATACTGTGTCTAATCGAGGGGGAGATCTCATGACATTCTAGAGGGGCATCTTTACTAGCCTTGGCTTTTGGAAGCAGCGGACTGCGCTCGGCATTACTCCCATGAGTAGACATGTTCGTGATCATAAATCGTTGGATAACCTTTTCAACAGCGATCGCTGAATCGCTGTGAAAGAGGCGTGGAGGGAAGTACTGAATGTGGAAAATGCATTACTTTAGGTCTTATAAATGAAACTTCGCGTCCGCTTGGTATTCGGTTCGTTGTAATGTAATGATTATGATACCGTTGCCGTATCGCACTGGTCAGAACTAGTGCCGAAGAAGTTGCACGTTTCGCTGATCGGATGCCCATTATCGTGATGGGACCCGAACAAGTTGCCACTCGCTCAGGACTCGGAGGGAGTCGGCGGAAGATGTGGCCTGAAAGATCGAAGTGTCGAACCATTAACCAGAGCTTTGACCTGCAAAGACGGCCCACACTCGACCGTCCAGCCCACGCACACAGAATTCTACAGACACTTGTTTTCCATCTTCCACAAGTCTAGAATATCTAAGATATATTTTGTTACTCGGTAGCAACTCAGCAATGATACAAACGTGCATGAGCTGATTGAACTGGAGATCTGAGAATGGAACAATCAAAATACTCACATATGATTCATAATAATTTTAAGCCCGCGCCGGCCCGCCCTCAGTCACTCAAGTTCCAATCTATCGTTCGGTATGACACCGTATTTGTATTACATAGTACGTTCTTTTGGCGCCACTCTGATGTAGTACAATGAGTTCAATGGGAAGTCTCCTGTTTTTGGCGGTGTAAGTAATTGCAACCAGGAAGCAATTGCAATCTGTTTGTGTCATTGAAAGGGTGCGTTGGTTGCCAATGCTAGTAGTGATCATTCATGGACGCTGGAGCGAGGAAATTTGAAGGAACGAGACGCATCAGAGTCAGCGGCAGTGCAGTACCTATTACCCCGTGTATGAAGGCTTTTGCAATGCCCGTTCTTGTTCGTACCCCTCCGACGAGTCTCCAATTGTCAACACTGGATCTGGTCTCATGAGCCTCGATCAAAATCTATTCACCCTCTTCCTCACTCCGAACCCGTTGTACCCAGCTGGAACTGTGGTCGACCTCACCGACGACTCGGGCACGATTCACTATCGTGTGAGTGTCAATGTTTTAAATACTATGTGAATCTTCCTGCTGCTAACTGTTATTATTCATACGATACATTATGTAACTACGATGTAAATCATATACTCTCATATGATATTCTGACGATTACACCGTAAACTAACGCACGGATTGCGCGCAAGCAAGGTTTCTGCCGCTATCAGCGGCACTTCCCGAGTTAGATAAGCTATACAATTTGAAGTCACATCAACGACCCCCTAGAAATCATTCAAGACAAAGTTATTCCTCCGTCCACGGCAATCTATGTCAAATCCATTCAGCATACCGCCATTCAACGGGTCGTAAAAATAGGTTTGTAACTTACACATTGTCCTGGCCAAATCAGCATCAGCAAAATTATGTAAATTGGGACGAATGATATACCAGTTATAAGGCGTGCCTCCTTCGAGACAAGATAACTGACGAGACCTGCAATATCTTCCGGTTGTCCATCGAGCTTGATGGGTCTCCTTGTGATGTGCTTTCCGTGGTATGAGTACAGAATCAGTGTGACGAGGAGGAAGTGACATGACAACTCACATTCTCGAGCCAGTTGGCTGGTTCACTCACAGGCCGCCGCCGCTTATCCCCGCCATCTTTCTTGAACCACCCGTCCGCTGTTCAACTTAAGTACTGACACGATGACCAGATATTTCATTCACCACTTACTCATTGGCGTATGGATGACGCCAGGGGCGTATGAATTCACAGTAATACCGTATTGCCCAAGTTCCAATGCTAACCTGATCAGAAATCCGACGCTCGAGAGTACGATAACGAGGTACTTACCAGCAGTCTGGGTAAGTCCCCTGATGGCGAACTTGCTGGCGGAATATGAGCTATGGAACGGAAGGCCCAGCTTGCCCGCAGCGGAGCTCGTGCCAAGGATCCGGCCTCCACGGCCTTGCTTGATCATTTGTTCTGCTGCATACTTGTAACACAAGAAATGACCGCGCGTATTGGTGGTCATGACGCGGTCCCAAGCGTCTACTTCGGCTGATCATCGATCATCGTCATCTCAGTACAGGTCAATAAAAAAAAGGTCAGGCAATAGTGTCATACTTGATACCAAAGGGGCTGTATGAAGGATGCCCGCATTCGCCACCATCTATGAGGGTAGGGTAAGCAGGAATCCGAACGCTCGAAGCGGTACTGACAACGTCCAGACTTCCGAGTTCTTTGACGACTTTTTGCACCATTCCTTTGACCTCCTCTTCGACGGTCACGTCTGCAGGAACCGAAAGCGACTTTCGACCAATCTTGTCGACATCTTCTGCGACAGCACGCAGCTGGTCACGTTTGGACGGGATGTCGTTCAAAGCGACATCGAAGCCATCTCTGGCAAGACGGAGGGCGATACCACAACCAATACCCTGGGCGGATCCAGTGATGAGGGCTATCCCTTTGGTGATCGACATGAAGCTCTAAACTGTGGGTGAAACGCTGAGCGCAGCTCAGCTGGTCGACCCCTTTATCTTCTGCGACAACAGCCAGATCTGCGTGATGGGTGTCCGTTGATACAGGCACCACATACCCAGGGGTCGACGTGAAACTGCAACGCTGGTGCAATCGCGAGATTGAGCGCCATTACGGGAACGTATTGAACGCGCCATGCTGTACGAAGTCATGGGACACGAAGATCGACTAGCTGAACCGCCTTCTGAGTCTTATAAAGATGTTAGGGTCTCGCGGTACGGGTCATCGTAAAGTCCTGGTCATATTCTCGTGGGACATACGAGCAGGAGCCTGATAAGTGTCCCTCCAGTCATGGTAGGGGTCCTCCCCACAGTCTCTCCAGGTACGTATCCACAAATTATTCAAGACAAGGTTATTCCTCCATCTACGGTAATCTATGTCAAGTTCACAATCAACAGGTTATAAAAATGGGATCATAACTTACACATTGTCCTAGCCAATTCAGCATCAGTAAAGGTATGTTGATTGAATTGAACGCTATAGGTACCAGTGATAAGGCGTGCCTCATTCGAGGCGAGGTAGCTGACAAGATTTGCGACATCTTCTGGCTGACCGTCAACCTTGATGGGTCTCCTCGTGGCAGTCTTTCGGGGACATCAGTATACTGAAGTGTAAGAGGCGAAGCAGCTTACACTCATAAGCCAGCTGACGAATTCCTCATCCATACCCGCAGCAGCGTTCGCCCACTCGTCCACTGTCCAAACTGAGCACAAACGTTACGATCAAATACCGTGTCCGACGCTTACTCGGCACCGGGTGCGTATGAATTCACAGTAATGCCGTATCGCCCAAGTTCCAATGCTGATCCAATCAGAAATCCGTTCGAAAGTAAGATGACATGAAACTCACCAGCGGTCTGTGTGAGGCCTCTGACGGCCCACTTGCTAGCGGAATAGGGTCCACCCAATGGAAGTCCCACTTTTCCCGCGACGGAGCTGGCAGCAAGAACCCGCCCACCACAGCCTTGCTTGATCATCTGCTCTGCTGCATATTTGTAGCACAAGAAAGGACCACGCGCATTGATGGCCATGCCACGTTCCCAAACATCTAACCCGGCTGCAGTACGGCCATCGTCTCAGTGCAAGGTATGAAAAGGCTAGGCAGTGACCTACTTGATGTCAAGGGCTCCATATGAATGACGCCCGCATTCGCTACCATCTGTCGAATTACACCGCTGTAATTACGGAATGAGCGCACGAGGAAGTACTCACAACGTCCAGACTTCCGAGTGCTTTGACTACCTCCTGCACCATTCCTTTGACCTCCTCGTCGACGGTCACGTCTGCAGGAACCAAAAGTGACTTTCGACCGATCTTGTCGACATCGTCGGCGACAGCACGCAGCTGGTCACGTTTGGACGAGATATCGTTCATGCGTCGCACAAGTGCCGGTAAGTCTCCGATCCCACTCCGAGATTTTAACAGGTTTGCAGCGTGTCGGAGTGCAAATGGACAGTCCCCAACTCAGGGGTGATTCAATGACCGTTCATCGACATCGTCGGTCTACACCACCCTAAGTTATGTTTTTCTCGTGCGATTTCTAGAGACAAGTAGCCAGTACAAGCGAACGTTTCAGATAAATTATGCACAGAGCGTGCGTCGAGTTTAGCTGACGAGTCTTGTTTGTACACTTTCCCACGGTTCCCTTATCTTAGAATCCAGTAAGAATTCATACTTCGTACTAGTAATTAGGGGGTTTCAAAATTTCACTTTCGGACCTCGACTTCTGTGCCCAAGTCTTAACTTGACTGCGAACATTACGTAATGTAAAGCCCACCTACGAGTTTGGGCTCCGAACGTTATTATGAGTATTTAGCGAAAGAAAGAGCGTGCGAATATTATGTAATGTAAGTCACACCTGAATCAGAGAAGAGCGCATCAGGAAATCATAAGCGCTCGGTTAAGTCGCTTAGCTCTTTTTGGAGTTTCTTTGGCCAATGAGAGCCTCTCAAATATTGTAGAACGAATATGTTATTTTGATACTCTCCTAACAGTAAGTAGCATATACCTCAATTTAACACCAGGAAATATACTGTTTATGATAATATTATAGTTTGTATCAGTTTGATTTGATCGGAGCTCAACCTGGGATGATTTATATACATTATGTAAGGTTCGCACGCTCTTCCTCATATTCGCGTAGGTAACTTTTGGCAGGAAAGTTGCAACTTTGAGATCCCCTATTGTAAGTCGAAGACGGTTCGCAACTTATTCGGCCTTGGGCTTGAAGCTTGAGCGCTTGAGCACTTTGAAAAGCAAAATGACATCCATCATCCGCACCGCCAAGTCTGGAAATGACTGGGGCAGGAATGAACTCATCGCTTTCAACATCGAAGTCGTATGGGAAGAGCCCGAGCAATTCTTTGCGCAGCCGCTTCCTGAACGTCTCGACGTGCCCCCCGAAATCTTGCACAACCTGGACGAGCCAGAGCGCCCCACTCAGGCGGTAGCCGAGTTCTTTGCCTACCTGGAAGACACCATCTGCATTCCTCCCAGCGAGGAGTCCTTCGTAGACGACTTTGCCGTCGTCGTCCTCAAACTCATGGGCTATGACGAGCGGCGTCGCATCATTCACACGAGGAAGGTGTTGACTTTTGAGATGTGCGGATCGACAGTCACCGCCAAGACGGACGTTTGCGTGATGGAGCGAACAGCAGCGACGTGTCTCTTGGTCTTGCAGGAGGATAAAGTGAGTGACGCCTGGTGGCACGCTATAACCCTAAGCACCCCGTAGCGGCACATATCCGTCCATGACCCGGCGCCTCAGCTCATCGCAGAAGCTATCGCTGTGTTCTCTCGGAACAACCAGCAAAGGTTCAGCGCGGGTCTTGACCAGATTCCCCAGGCCGTGGTCCCCGGCATTACCATGGTGGGCAGCGCCCCGACCTTCTACAAGATTCCCGTCATGCAAGACTTTCTCAGCGCGATCGCCACTAGCACATACCCTGCCGAAAAGACGATCGTGAAACAGCTCGTTCCCCCTGTCCTGAATCGTGCCGCTTACATATACGAAGGCATGAAGCCTTTGCAGAACCGTCGCATCGTCTTGCAGTGTTTCCAAGCTTTCAAACCATTCGTGCGTCCCCGCGATTATTTTGTACCGTGAGCGTGGCCGTGCTAATCTCTCTATTCACAACCCAGATGGATTGGGCCGCTTGACCCATATTGAGTAAGAATGCTGACGACGAAAAAAAGGCACAAGCAACACAAGCGCAGCTGGCTACCCACACAAATACGCGTTGTATCAAGTTACACGCCGCGTTTCATCTGTTCCCACCATATTGTCGTTGCCGTATCTACTTCTCATCCAAGTCGCGCAAAGTGCGAACGTTTTCTCTTACTCGACTGCATGACAATGCGACGTACAGGTCGAATAGGTTTAAGCCACCAGTTGGAAGTAAAGCAATATCCACGATTTCCGCTGGAAGCGACCCACTGCGTCCAAACACTACAAGACGTCATCAAACCTTCCGTGAAACAGGTATGAGTTAGGTGTGTCAAACAAAACATTCGCTACAACTTTTTCGGAAATTAAGAAAATCCGGAATGAACCACTTACATATTTCCTAGTCTGTTTCACTCACCCTCACGTTTCACCTCGGTTCTGATTTCTTCTCTCTCATTGGGTTCTAATGTCATATCCTTCAGTTCGGCTTCCTGTAAAAACCACTACGTTATTGTCTCCCTTGCTATACACGAATCAACACCTATCAATTTCTTGCTTGTGCTAGATATGGCATACTAGGAATTGGGCTCAGGCTGGCGAGTGAGTGAACCAACCTCGACCACGATGGTCAGCATGTGTACATCCGTCCTGTTGTGAGTCTTGTGACCCCGTCGTGCCCCCAACCCAACTGAACTTGATCGTCGAGCCTGGTGGCTTGAATGTATCCTTGTCCAACGCTCTCCTCCCGATCACTCGGAAGATTAGCATTTGTGGTGATATGCACTACGATATGTCGCGCTCAGCTTAATGGCAGCACCATCAGCTGGAGCCTGAGATAGTATGGGACCTACTCGGCAGCGAGAGGAGCGGTGCGGGTATGAAGGATGTGGGGGGTGCTTGCACAAAGGCCTGTCCTCTTCCGCGGGCCGACCCCAGTGTCACTGACTCACTGCTCCAGTTTGCCGACGAGAACTGACATGAGACGGTAGTCTCTCGACCGGGGCAGCGCACTGATCAATGATCACGGACCTTGTCGCAAGTTGACCTCTCTGTTACAGTTGATACAGGTCGATGTGAAACTGAAATGGTGCAATCGCGAAATGAGCGCTATTACGGGAAGGTACTGAACGCGTTACTCTATACGAAGTCATGTCATACGAAAATTGACTAGCTGAACTGCCTACAGAGTCTTATAAAGGTGCTAGGGTCTCGCGGTATGGGTCATTCTAGATCATATTCCCATGGGACATACGAACAGGAGCTTGGTGAGTGTCCCTCCGGCAATGGTAGGGGTCCCTCCCCGCCATCTCTCCACGTGCGTACCCACAAATTATTCAAGACAAGGTTATTCCGCCATCCACGGCAATCTATGTCAAGTCCATTCAGCATACCGTCATTCAACGGGTCATAAATATGGTTTGGTAACTTACACATTGTCCTGGCCAAATCAGCATCAGCAAAATTATGTAGATTGAATTGAATGATATACCAGTTATAAGGCGTGCCTCCTTCGAGACAAGATAGCTCACGAGACCTGCAATATCTTCCGGTTGTCCATCGAGCTTTATGGGTCTCCTTGTGATGTGCTTCCCGTGGTATGAGTACAGAATCAGTGTGACGACTCGGAGCAAGTGACATGACAACTCACATTCACGAGCCAGTTGGCTGGTTCACCCACAGGCGTATCACTACTATCTTTTTTGAACCACTCGTCCGCTGTTCAACAGCCTAAGTGCTAACACGATGACCAGATATTTCATTCACCACTTACTCATTGGCGTATGGATCATGCCAGGTGCGTATGAATTCACAGTAATACCATATTGCCCAAGTTCCAATGCTAATCCGATCAGAAATCCGACGCTCGAGAGTACGATAACGAGGTACTTACCAGCAGTCTGGGTAAGGCCCCTGATGGCGAACTTGCTGGCGGAATACGAGCTATGGAGTGGAAGGCCCAGCTTGCCTGCAGCGGAGCTCGTGCCAAGGATCCGGCCTCCACGGCCTTGCTTGATCATTTGTTCTGCTGCATACTTGTAACACAAGAAATGACCGCGCGTATTGGTGGTCACGACGCGGTCCCAAGCATCTAATCCGGCTGATGATCGTCTCAGTACAAACCAATAAAAAAAGGCTACAGTATCATACTTGATACCAAAGGGGCTGCATGAGTGATGCCCGCATTCGCCACCATCTATGAGAGTAGGGTAAGCGGGAATCCGAATGCTCGAAGCGGTACTGACAACGTCCAGACTTCCGAGTTCTTTGACGACTTTTTGCACCATTCCTTTGACCTCCTCTTCGATGGTCACATCCGCAGGAACCAAAAGCGACTTTCGACCAATCTTGTCGACATCTTCGGCGACAGCATGCAGCTGGTCATGTTTGGATGAGACATCGTTCAAAGCGACGTCGAAGCCATCTCTGGCAAGACGAAGGGCGATACCACAACCAATACCCTGGGCGGATCCGGTGATGAGGGCGATCCCTTTGGTGATCGACATGAAGCTCTAAATTGTGAGTGAAATGCTGAGCTGCCCTCAGTTAATCGACCCCTTTATCTTCTGCGACAACAGCCATATCTGCGTGATGGATGTCCGTTGATACAGGCACCGCATACCCAGAAGTCAATGTGAAACTGCAATACCAGCAATCGCGAAATGAGCGCCATGACAGGAACGTGCTGACAGGAACGTGCTGAACCGCCTTCTGAAT
>JBBPSC010000400.1:0-18877 GCA_038093395.1 Baorangia bicolor
CCGGTGGCGGTGCTACCAGAGCATCCGGGTTCCGACGCAAAGCGCTCCCCTCGTCGGACGACTTCGGCTACTAGCAATCGTGTTCACGCCTCCATTCGTTTCTGACAGACTGAACATTGTGTGAAGGTACGACTCCCCTTCCTCGAAGGACTGTTTTACTATGATAATATATAACTTCTCCGCGTCTACTTCCGCAATTCATGGCGAGTCCCGTACCCGACCCCATTCGGAAGCCTACTGTAATCAGCAGATCATCCTCGTAGCATGAATCTCCTGACCAACTCACCCTCTGTTTTTAGCCAACTTATCAGCAGGTCGACTTAGCCGAGAACCTGGTAAAAACCCGACCACCCATGACCATTGTAAGTTGTAACCGCCACAGATAGTACGCTGATGAACTTACCCACACGGGCATCGTGGTCGACTTTGGGATTCGATGCATGTACACGCATTAACTCCATCGTCATGTGTAGGCCAACGTGACGGCTGAGGTGTACTATGCATATTCACGGCCGATGCCGGGTTCAAATACGCGGATTGACTGACTTCGCCTCCGACACGCAGGACCATCGTTCAGGTATAAAATCGGAACGCTATCCTTATCGATGTAAGCTGATCTTGTTTGCCCAAGTTTCCTCAGTATGTTTCGTGGCGTTGGCTGGATTGGGTTATGGTTGATCTCTTCGACCTGGTTTGTGAGCGCTGCGACAGCCACAAACGTAAACGTGACTGCGCCAATCGTGGATCTTGGTTATGCACAATACCAAGGATACTTCGACGCACAGACGAACATGACTAATTTCTTGAGCATTCGTTATGCTGCTCCACCTCTCGGTGAGTATGATATAGACCTCCATTGGATCGTGCACACCGTTGTGGTCATGCTGATCTACATAATTTACCGCTCAGGAAACCTGAGATTTCAAGCACCTCAGCCACCGGTCCCCGAGTCTGGTGTACAACCCGCGACGCAGAACCCTGACATGTGCTATCAAACCGGATTCGGTGCCAACATGACGGCGCCAGTCTCACCGTACGGATACAACAAACGACAGAGCACGACGCCAGCTGCTTCGGAGGATTGCTTATTCCTCAAGTGAGCAGGATAGTCCCACACAATTGCGGGGAGGGTACAGCTTTGATCCTGCCACCGTAGTGTTTTTGTGCCCGGGACAATACCCGCAGGACCAGTCACTGCGGGTGGGCTCCCTGTGTTGGTATGGATTCACGGTGGAGGGTACGCGTTTGACCTGCATGTCACTACATGCGTATCTAATCTCGAAGTGTAGGTACGTGGCTGGATACGCAGCCGAGTACAATGGCGCGGATCTTGTCGCTGATTCCTTGAACACCATGGTCGTCGTCGTCATTCAATACCGTCTTGGTGCATTTGGTATGCCTTCTGATTCGGGGGCTAGCACCGTCTCATCAGTCGGCCTGATTATTGTGTTAGGTTTTCTCTCTGGAAACGAGGTCAAAGCTCAGGGTGCTCTGAACGCTGGCCTTCGTGAGCAAACTTATTGCCTTCATCCTAGATCTCACTCACAGTATCTGGCGTCACCAGTCGACCAAACCTTTGCACTGCAATGGATACAAGATCACGTACGGCTCGTCATGCGTGTCCGTCGCACTCACACTTATGAGTCCATATTAGATCGGACTGTTTGGTGGTGACAAGGCTCATGTCACGATATGGGGTGAATCCGCAGGTGCAGGCTCCGTTCTGCAGCATATCGTCGCCAACGGAGGTAACACTCAACCGCCGCTTTTCAATGCCGCGATCACCAGTTCCACGTTTTTGCCTTCTCAGTATTATTACAACGACCGGGTGCCTCAGGTAGGCAGCTCCATCTTCATCTTATTTTAATGGAGGACCCGCGAACTAATCGAAATTAGTTGTTATATAACCAAGTTGCTGCTATGACCGGGTAAGACATCATCTCGCCTGATATATACTTCTTGGCCGCGTAGTAACTTCTATTATCCAGATGTGCATCGAGTGCCGACACATTCACATGTCTACAATCCGTGGAAGCAGAGACTCTCCAGACGACAAACTACGATCTCGCTGACTCAGCATTTTTTGGCACATTCGTCTTTGTTCCCGTTGTTGATGGCACGTTCATCGTCGAGCGCCCAACTGTTACTCTTGCCAAGGGTCAGGTGAACGGAGTGCGTGACCCCATTCGCTACATCTTACACCAGCTGACGTTCTCGAAGCAAGTGCTGCTCACCGTTGGCAACCAGAACGAGGGAAACACCTTCGTGGATGCGAACGAGACGTTGACGATTACAGATTACGTCTCCCAGTTGTTCCCCGACATGACATCGCTCCAAGTCCAAGAAGCTGCATACATCTATCAAGACTATGGGACTGCACTCGAGCAGGCCATCATGGTGATGGGGGACTGTGAGTTAAGCAATTTCAAGTTCAGAGGAAACGTAAACAACTTGATCGCTCATTCGGACTTTTTCTTGTAGCCATTCTTGTGTGTCCGACCTACTATTTGCTCCAGACCTTCGCTGGTCGTTCGTGGAAGGTCAGTATTCCAAGCTTTGTACACGCATCACCATAAACTTGATGGAACTGTCCCAGGGTCTTTTTGCAATCCCACCCGGATACCACGGTGACGATACCATATACTATTTCTACAGGTACGCCCCATCCTCTCCCTCCCAACGCATTCTCAACCAGGGGTCTATGTCATCATCTCAGCCCAAGCGATCCCCCTCCTTACAACAACACCCAATTCATCACCGCCTTCTCCCAATCTTTCATGTCCCTCGCCGAGTACTACGATGTTAACACCAAATTCGATCCCACCAATATCACGCCCTACTGGGACGAATACTACATCGGAGAGACGGAAATGCTATTCAATCGTACTGAGGCGGGCATACCGGTGGTCATGCCCATCAAAACCGATCCGGCATTACTCCAGCGATGCGCGTACGTTTGTTTTCGCGTGTTCTGTTGTCGAAATGAGTGGTGACACGTTGCTGATACTCGTTTGCATGTCCACACTTTACAGGTTTTGGTCAACGGTAACGTCTATGACGGCACAATGATCGATGCATGTCGGACTGAAAAGGCCTCAACTCTGAATGACGATCGTATCCACGTCCATAGGCTATAGGCCCGTTTGTGAGCACTCTAATCACCATACAATGTTGATCCTCTGGACGTTTTCCGAGATTCAAATCCCACGGTGAAGTGTGAACGTTTGAACCCAATTCCCTCCTCCCCCTCCCCCTTGTCCAGCTGGAGTGTCAAATTGACCAAGACGCTTGCTGACATCGGAAATACCCCGAACAGGCAAAAAAACCGAGAGTCCGGGTCACCACTGACGATTGAAGTGAATAGTTTAGCTGATTACCACAGGCTAGGACGGAAACGGGGGACCTGTGCACGCACTATAATAAGTAACACGCAGGCATGATTCTTGGACCAGATCTAATAGAAATCGGAGAGCGAGGGAAGGTCGAGCCTGCATACCACGAAAAACAGGCATTCAAAACGGGGACTGCAAAAATACAAAGGGTCAAAAAATAAAATTGAACAAGGCCATGTAACAGTTGTCCCGTTCTCTAGATATCAATCTTTGGTTTCAAATAATGGTATCCGGAGAATGGGTCAATGTGTTGGTGCTGGCTTTGTGTAATTCGCGGTTTTGCTCTATCTATCACGTGGTGGTTATTTCTGCAGTTGCTCAACGTTCAGGCTATATTATACTCCATTTTAGAAACGTTAACTGGTTTCGCAGCTGTGAAGGTGAGAAGCCAGCCAAATCAGACGAAATGTATCAGAGTCGCGGTGGTATGGTACAAGGGGAACAGGTGACAGGAAGTCACACGGCATGACTATGGTATCCGGGATGCAGTGCCGGTCCGAACTACAACTTTAAACCTAATCCTCAGGTACCCGGTAGATGTGACGCTAGCGTTAAAACATTTTTTCTTACCCCTAAACCAGTGCAGAGTCTCGCAACGACCCATCGAAAATGAACCCCCAAACACAAACCAGCCTTGCATCGACCGCGCTTCTCGTGTCCTTGACATATGTCCCATTCCTCCTTTCTGTCCTCTTGTTTTACCCAGAGCTTTTCGCAGCCCACCCGGTTCAGCATTTTCTCCTATGCCTCGCTCCGTGGTGGTTGGCTTACCTCTCGGGGAGGTGGTATATCCGTCTGGCCGAACAGTCCTCTCCCTTGTACCATCCGCTGGGATGTCTCGCACAGTGCTGCATCTGGGTGTTCCACTGGGCAGTCTCACTATATCATGCTTGCTTCGGTAGGTACCACAGTCTTGGCTAAATTAGCGTTTTAAGTATGCTGCCTCCTATCTTCCCATGTCAAGTCACAAAGTACACCGTGTGGACATACCTGATCACCATATTCTGCGCGGGTATCGTGGTCATCACAGAGGGGTTGTTCCATAGCCTTATCACAATGGGTTTCTCGGACACAGCGAACCTTGGTGTCTACGCAAAGGCGCGAAAATTTTATGGACAAGGTAGAATTACTTCGTGCTCGTCGCTATTGATGATTGACGCGAGTCGAAGGCTTGGTCATCTTGGTCAGGTTATGGTACACGGTCGATGCAGGGACTCCCCAACAGCAGAATTGGAAGCGAGTCCGCAGGCCGATGCAGTCCAGATCCATGACCATGTGAATATTTTTAAGAGACATCCTCCAGGTAACACACCTTATGGAGCAGAGAATATGACGGACTTAGGATTGTTCTAGTTTCCATATGAACAGTAGGCTGAATGATTCCAAACTCGTAAAAGTGGGGCAACCCACTGCCAGTGTATGAACAAAGCTCCCTAATAGGTAGATTAAAGACGTCGCATGGGGGCGGATTTTTCTTGTCCGTTTTCGGGTGTAAACAGGACTCTCAGAGAGGATTGGACGATCATTTGTATCATGCTCTACTTTTGCCATAGCGTATGCCTTCATCCACATCAACGCATGCAGTACTTGGTTTTCGATTTTTGGTCAGATCTTGTGCACATCCGGGTGTACATTTGGGAACAAACACGAGACGCTAAGTACATCATAGGTAGACGAGCTTCGTGGGATAGAGAAAGACGGTTGTTCCGGATATATGAATAGTATGAACAGTTTGATGTTACACTGGCAAGAAATCAATTACGAGGAAATACGGTGGTCTGTGTGGTACTCGTGACTCGTCATACGGGTAATACATGTGGGTGATGCGCATGTACAGTGGCATAAAGAGAAGGGGAAATCATCTGCAAATGGATGTGAAGGTCAACATCCTATCGGAAGCAGAAAGGGACGTATAACCCTACCTCAAATGCGATATTCCCACCATGTCAAGAGTTGCATGAGCTTAATTTGGGCGTCGCGCGGGCTAAATTCTCCATGTCCTGAGGCAGAGGAACGGTTCTCGGGAGGAGGTATTCCACGACGTCAACGTGACCCTCGAGTACGGCGTAATAAAGGGGCGGTTGTCCGTCGACATCACATTGTGAGGGATCGCAACCGGAATCAACGAGGATCCTGATAATCTCCAGCCGAGTGTCGTCACTTGGATGGTTGGCTAAACGGTGCCAAAGTCTCCTCGTAGCGTTGTCTTCTTCTGGAACCGCTGGTTGAAGGATCGACTCCCCACAGTGCGGTTGGCTTGTCTCTCTTGGCACTTGCGAGTCATAGGAATCATTGTCGGCTTGCCACACCGCCGCACCCTTTGAAAGGGAGGGTGGGGGACACGATGAGAGGGGGAATGGGAGAGGCGTCGGTATTGTTGGACGTGTGCAAGGCGTGAGGGAGGGTGAAAGGGGGGGTGAGGGAGTCAATGAAAGAGGGGATGATGGACACAGTGAAAGTCGGAATGGGAGAGGCATAGATGTTGTTAGATGTGTTCGGGAACTGCGTAGTAGCGTTCGAAGACGAGGCCGACACTTTTTGATGGCCATATGTAAAAGGCTTCCTCCATCAGCCGCTCGAACTTGGATGTCGGCCCCTTTTCCAATGAGAAGCTGGAGCATAGCACGAATGTCCTCCCAGGTGGTACGTGCGACTTTCCCATCAAGAGCACAAGCCAAGATATCAGCAGGCAAGCATGGCGGGGTGGTGATCGACAGCAAATACTCGACGGTGGAAATATACCCTTCAGCCACTGCAAGATGAAGAGGTGTCTTGCCACGAGAATTTGGCGCGAAGGCGTCACAACCACCATCGAAGAGAGTCTCCACGATCGATCGCAAGTCTAAGTAATTCTGGCTAGAGTAACCACCTCGGAATAAGGACATAGCAATGTGCAGGAGAGTGTTTCCGTCCACCGTAGCGTGTGTATTTGCCCCTTTGTTGATGAGCATACGAAGCATGAGCTGTTTCCTTCGGGATGGTGATTTCAACACGGAGAATAGGATGTCGTCCGGGAGTGATCGATCCAATGAAAGGATATACCTCACAACGGAGATACATCCTTTTTTTGCTGCAATGTGGAGGGCTGTTTCGCCCTCCTTGTTGCGAGCAGAAGGTTCACACCCATGACTGACAAGGAGTGGCAATAATTCCAAACACGTATCTTCACTGTGATACATGATCACAGCGTGTATTAGATTGTTTCCATCGCTTGTGATGCTGTGTATATCGGCCCCTCCGTTGATAAATAAATCAAGGTTCTGGACGATCCAGCCCATCGAGCACCAGCCTGTTAGGACAGAAAACAAGGCGTCGGAGGGGAAGAGTTTCCCTTCTGATAACAGGTAATCTGCAATGGAAGAATATCCCCGCTTCAAAGCAATGTGAAATGGTGTCTCGTTTGCTTTATTGCGCGCGAATGGTCCACAACCAGTGCCGACAAGGAGTCTGGCCACATCCAAACCCTGGTGCTCATCAAGAACGATCACTGTGGCATGCAACAAGGTGTTTCCCTCGGCTGAAAGCCCAGACGTGTCAACCCCTTTCCGAACAAGAGAACGGATTGTCTGAGCTCTCCAAGCCGTTGGGAGTGAGCTTTTCAGTATGGCAAACAACGCATCAGGAGGGGGGAATTTCACAGTTGAAAGTAGATAATCTGTGAGAAATGAATATTTACGATCCAACGCAAGATCGTGAGGTGCTTTGCCTTGCGCATTGCGTTCGAAAGGGTCGCAGCCGGCGCCGACAAGGAGTTTAGCCACCTCCAAACCCTGGCTCTCATCCAAAACCAGCACTGCGATGTGCAACAAGGTATCTCCGTCAGCTGCAATCCCATTCACGTTGATCCCTTGGCCAACAAGAGAACGGATTGCCTGGGATCTCCAAACACCTGGGAGTCCACTGCGCAGTACGGGAAACAGAGCATTGGGAGGAATGGGCCTCCCAGTTGAGAGTAGAAAATCCGCGAGGAGGGGAAACCCGCGATCCAACGCGATGTCGAGAGGCGTCTTGCCTTGTGCATTGTGTTGGAAAGGATCGCAACCAGCGCCGACGAGGAGTCTAGCCACCTCCAACCCCTGGCTCTCATCCAAAGCCAGCAGTGCGATGTGCAACAAGGTATCTCCATCAGCTGCAACCTCACTTACGTTGACCCCTTGGCCAACGAGAGAGCAGATTGTCTGGGATCTCCAAACACCCGGGAGTCCACTGCGCAGTACGGGAAACGGAGCATCGGGAGGAACAGGTCTCCCAGTTGAGAGTAGATAGTGCGCGAGGAGCGGAGACACGGGATCCGACGCGATGTTGAGAGGTGTCTTGCCACTCTCATTGCGCCCGAAGGAATCGCAGCCAGCACCGACAAGGAGTTTAGCCACCTCCAAACCCTGGCTCTCATCCGAAGCGAGCAGTGCGATGTGCAACAAGGTATCTCCGTCAGCTGCAACTCCACGCACGTTAACCCCTTGGCCAACAAGAGAACGGATTGTCCGGGATCTCCAAACCGCTGGGAGTCCACTGTGCAGTATAGCAGACAAAGCATCGGGAGGAACAGGTCTCCCAGTTGAGAGTAGAAAATTCGTGAGGAGGGGAAACCCGCGATCCAACGCGATGTGGAGAGGTGTCTTGCCTTGTACATTGTGCTGGAAAGGATTGCAACCGGCGCCGACGAGGAGTTTAGCCATTTCCAAACCTCGGTGCTCATCAAGAGATGCCACCGTTCGATGTAACAAACCGTTTCCATAGGTTGTAACGCCATGTATGTCTGCCCCCCCATTGATAAGCGTACGGACGGTCCCGACTCCCCATGTTATTGGACATCCACTTCCCACCACGGCTGACAGGACATCCAGTGGAACTGGTCTCTGTTGTGACAGTAGATAATCTGCAACAGAGAGATATCCCTGTTCCAGTGCAACGTCCAGAGGTGTCTGACCAGCCTTGTCGTGTCCAAAAGGCTTGCAGCCAGCGCCTACAAGTATTTTGGCTGCCTCCAAACACTCGTCCTGTTCGAGGGTCTTCACAGCCAGGTGTAAGGCAGGATCTTCACCGACACCGACGTCACCTCCTGCATCGACAATCAAGCGGAGCATCAGCATTCTCTCCGAGGATGTGGCTCTTGACACAGCGGACATGAAGTCGAATGGGAGTGGCGCGCCTATTAATAAGAGATACACCACCACAGCCTGATATCCTCCTGCAATTGCGTGGTGAAGGGCCGTCTTCCGAGTCGAGTTGCGGGCAGCAGGATCTAAGCCAGCCTGGACGAGTCTACGCATCATGATGATGAGATCCCTCTCATACGCCAAAGGGAGTCGCCGCTCAAGTAATCCTATGGGCGAAGGCAGCCTATTCCCCGGTTCGAGTGCCCACTCCATAAATTCATCCGTCTGGAGTAGCCTCCTGGCAATGCGAATCGGAAAGTTTTGATTCGTACAGAGCGTGAATAGCCGGTTGGGTACAATGCTCCCGGTAGACAAGAGTAGATCAACTATCGCATCGTGCTGTCGACTGACAGCGACTTCAAGTGGTAATGCCTGGCGAGATCCGTCAACGACCAATCCTCTCTCGTTTACTTTGGCCCCGCGCGATAGCAACATCTTAGCGTGTTGCACCTTGCCGAAATGTGCAGCGTATACCAAAGGGTTCGTGTGATACTTTGTCTTCAACATCTTGCGACTGTGGCCGAGGAATGCATGAAGGAGTGAATCGGAACCAAAGGCTGTAAGCATATACAGCATGAAATCGTGCTCCCAACCTGGCCACGGGACTGGGGGGTTATAACGTTGTGATGTCCGACGAATCACTTCCCATGCAGTGGGATGTCGTTGTATATCCGATTGAAGAGTCACCATGTCCTTCAAAACAACATGATTTGCTGACCCGAGGTACCCAAGGTGGTTGAACCCATCGGTGAACACGTAACCGAGGAGCTCCTGCGACATGGACAGCGCAGCCGGAGGGTTTTCTAAGAAATGGGTCCACTGCCCAGTAGCACCGTGAGACCGCCCATCGATGGTACGCATGATCCGAAGCAGTGTTGTTTTTTCACCGGATCTGTGGACATGCTTGAGGTATAGAGTAACATAACATATGCAGAGTCGCGCGAGTTGCTCGTGGGCACCTTGGTAACTGATGTGGTATCGCGGTAACTTCACTCGGGTAAGACCTCCGGTGAGGTACTCCTACTCCAACGTGTTGAGGCAGAAATAAATCGATTATACCACGCGACTCACCTTGACACTGAAATGCGATAAAATAAGAATACCCGTGTCCTCGTTGTATGTCACAAGACTGCCGCACGCGTCCAACAAAGCGCCCTTGTGCATAGGACCACTATCAGCATCCATGACCCGCCTCTCAAGGTCCAGTGTCAGTCCATCAAGGATCTCGACTAATCGGAGAGGTCGTAACGCCCCAACAAGCCACACTAACGCTCGTAGCGCGAGCTTTCCTTCGGGGGACCCTGTGTCAATCGCAACAAGAATCCTCTGGTATGTTTCATCGAGACCAATTGGCAGGTCATCGAGAGCTTCTCGGACCTCTGTTCTGGTTGCACATTGGTTCAGCGTGTCGATTTGACATTGCACCCACCGAAACCTTGAAATCATTAGCCTGAGCTTGGGGATATACAGTGGCAGACCTTACATGCCGTCCGCCCTATCACACAGGACAGAATGAATCTCCATCTTGAGGCCGAGCTCAAGGTCTCTCAACCGGCGGCGAGAATCTAGTTCTCTCGTGACATGCAACGCAATATCCGTCGAGATTGCGCTCGCCATTTTATCCAACGAGATGGAAGGGAAACCACGAAGACCATCCTTGATGATAAGGAGGGGTCGACTGGTTACCAGAGGTTGCATGCCGCCTTTAGTCAGGATAAGGAGGCCATCAAGAAGCTTCTCGACGTCCTTGCACTCGTCCAGAGCGTCAATTACAACCAGCGGCTGATGGCTGAACTGCTTCGCTGTCTGTGACACAAAGGTAGCAAGGTGTTTGACATTCTTAAGGATGGGTGTGTCACCGTCCTTTTCTCTGACCAGGTCATCTACCAATTCTCTGGCGTCGATGTTTCCATCACGGACGTGACGGAGTAACTGCGAAAGGAGTGACCGCATCACCTCTGCAGCGCTCGTGGAACGATCGTTTCGAAAATCGCAGTAGAAGAATGCTAAAATTTCTGCGCTATGTCGCTGCTTTTTCAGTGATTCGACCACGAACGACCTACAATCAGAGTAAGCACCGATGTGTGATACGGGTTGCGAACGCACGCCAATACTGTCTTCCCAGAACCGGCTGTGATCATCAGGTAGCATCAGTCACGGTTACTTTCGCACGGGGTTGAATGTCGCACGTTTCCCTTGCAACCACAGAGATGCATCGTCACTATTCCCCCATGACTTGTATTCGGGTGTGGAATTCAACCATGTGCAAGTACCAGGTTGATGGAGTGACAGAGCCTCTTCCTGTTTGGCGCCGCAATTCAATCCATCGAGCCACCGCAAGATATCGTCCAGTTTCCTTACTGTGGATGCAGATCAGTTCTCTATCCCTGTGACGCAGTCACACACGTACGATCGACCATCCCCCTTTCGTTTGATGTTGGAGCATTCGGACCCTGATCGATTTCCATACCACTGCTGGATGGCCAGTTTTGAATAAGATTTCACCACAACGCAACGCCACTCACTTAATGTTCGGCTCAAGCACTAGTTCAACAGTTGGTCCATTTTGCCCGTTACCCGAACATGCTCGTGGTTGTTGTTGAGGCTCCTCGCAATTCCTGGAAAACGGCGTCATCCACAGGTTGATCCAAGTTCTAGTAGGAGACTTACCAGACGTCTGTCGTCAACAAGAAATGAAAGTATTTTTTTCGCGAGTCAAAGAGCTTGACGGCCTCATTGATCTTGTCTTCCGGGGGCGAGGAGCGCAGCGTATTCGCAAAGTTGAAGATCGTGCTGATCCAGGTATCGCTTTGGAGCATCCTCTCCATCACAAAAACTCCACAAAGTATGCATAGCCATATACGTATATGTCAGACAAAACATGGCCAGACACTTGCCCTCGGCCGTCTTACCAGATGTAGACAATAGATGGGAATGTGGAAGAACTGCGAAGTCGGATAGAATCGTCGGGGATCCGTCAGAACAGTTGAGCACGGACAGAACAATATATTGCCACTCGAAGGATAGTCACACAAAACAGCTTCTCATCAGAATACATAGCAATGTACTCTCACACATTTTCTACTGATACCCTCCAATCTTGATTCCGAGCTGCCCTAGCAAAACACTAATAATCGAAGACTTCAAGCGATGAGCAGACTGACAGCAACTGGTGACTGAGCAAACACGGGTGACAGCAAGAGTGATGACTTGAATAATGCGACTACGAGCAGTGATGCAGTATTGAATGATACAGAAAACAAACAAGTGCGAGTGATGTCGTATGTGGACCTGGCAGGCATGGCGATGGTAGAAACAAAGTTGCTGTCCAAAGATTAGTGAGACTGCAGCATCAAGAAGCACGCACGCCTATGTGCGGTTGCACCTGGACTTCTTGGCATGACCTGCACTGGTTATATTGTTGTATTTGTTCGACCAGGTGAACTTGATAGTCACATTCGTCTGAACAACAAGAAAAGGGTCGATATATGCGCATATAGACGACGAAAATTTGACCTTTCCACAGATAGTTCCCACCTCAACTCTTACTAGTAGCTGGGTTGTCGACTAAAGTGGGAACGAGCTATGACTTTAAGATCTTGTAGTACATTTGGGTTGTGTGCTCTCTTGATTCAACCCGGGCCGAGCTGTGAGTTTGTCAGTCCATTTTCCTGCAAGCCAATGGTACATACATCCTGCTAAGGGCCTTCTTGCAAGCTTCTCTTGCAACATCAGACTCATTCAACTCGCCATGTTTACTCACTTTGTCTTGCTGAAAGACGTACAATCTTGATAACATGATCCACATCACACGAGAGATCTATACAGTGCACAAATTGTGCTGCGTGCGGCTGCATTGTATATATCTCACGCGGATCAGCCTGCTTGGACTTCCTGTAAATCTGGTGAATTGCTCTGCTCCTGGCATGAATTTGAATTCAAGCTGTATGTGATACTCACCTAGTAGCCTTTTTCCCCCCTTTATGATGGCCTTATTCTCCCCAATCTCACCTGTGTTGTTGGGATTAGAGGCTCGGACCATGATGGCGGTTGAGGGAAGAGTCTGGATACGAGGCGTGACTGACATGACTAATTGGAGATTGTGGGAGTTTCTTCCTCCAAGTTGTGGAGAAGGGGAAGAGCTGGACGACGACATTTATGCATGCGAGGGATACTATAACTAGTACGCGAATTTCATGCCTTGTAGCTAGGATACTCTTATCTGAACAATATATTCTCTACGAGGATCTCGTCCGGACGATGTATTCTTTCGACGTCACGTCTTCTGACATAATATTGTACCGTTCGAGACTCAGAGTGGGTGCATAATATGTTTGGGCATATCAGAATTTTGCAATTTTTGTGATGATCTCTCTCCCTTTTTTCTTTCTTTCCCTCGCCTCCCTTCCCTCCTTGCCATGTCTCATATCATCCCTCTGATCGCATCTCATTTCCTGGGTAAGTCGATGGCTGCATGACGATCGTAGCGCTAACATGCACCAGGTGTCATTCTCTGTAGTTTGTACGCCCCGCTTTGCTTGGTGCTCACAGGACATTTGACCCGTGATAGGTTGTATGGCCTCACGTTGGCGCAAACATGGTACTATTTTCACTCGTTCCCCAAAGACAGCTGCCACACAAAGATCCTGGTCAGTGCTGCCTCCCCTGCGTGTTTCTCAGCCTCATCGTACCTCGCTAGGTTGCATTCCTGAGGTAGACCATCTAGATCAAGAAATACACTGGTAGAGGAACTCATCATACTCCTAGCTTCCTTGGCACGGCTCAGATCGTGCTCGTATCCGCGTCAATATACCAATATACTGTCGTTTGGGCCGGGGATATCGTCATGTCGGGTTTTGTTACATCGTAAGATTTTTTCGCGTGCCTGTGGTTTGCGGATTCACATCGCGACTCGATACAGCTCGTTCGAGGTACGTGTATGCGCCTATCCCGACGCGTCTCGTTTTATAACGCCCAAGGATCGTGTCTCCAGGCGTCGATGGGCGTCTCTGTAAGCGCCTTCTTTCAATCTCATTTTTAATTACATTGATTTTGGTGCTGGCCAGTCTGTGATCGCATTTGGAGTGCAATTGTCAGTGAAGTTCACACTCTTTTTCTCCTGGGATGATCTTGACGTCACTCTCCACTCCATTAGGACATATGCGCATCGTATTTGGAGACGTGAGTACCACGCCGAACAATCGAGCCTTCACAGGATTCCATCTCACCTGGCGTTCTAGTGAGTTTTTGCAACAGGCTATTGACTTTCCCGATCGTAAGTGGCACACGATCGGGTGCTCCCGGCCTAAAGATCTTGATGCTTCCAGATTGGGTTGGCGTTTATTGCATTAGGTCAGTCCCGTCCAACTTGTTTGGGTAGATTCAAAATGAAACTCGTCTAGGTTGTGGTGGAGGTATGCTTCGTATCAAGTCGAACACGTATCCATACTTATGATAGCTATGAAGCTATGTTGGCGGAGACGTACGTTGGCGGCATGCACCTCCTCTCCTATTGTTGACCAAGACCTCGATTATAGTGTCAGAACCCCGCAATGGCAGAGCACGCGTGGAAGCAACGTTAGTCCCATCTCATCCCTTTTCGTACATCGACTCAACCTCATACTCGGACACGTCTGCTTAGCTTTCCGCACTGATCTTTTATCTCGCTTCGATGGCCTGTGATCTTCTCATCGCCGGTTCGCAAGCGTATTTGTTTCACAAGTCGAGAACTGGAATTGGACGGTAGGTTTCGTTCTTTCTGGAGAGGCAGAGTAGCACCAACGTTGCATCAGCTTAGGCGGTCTCATCACGAGGCTGACCATCCTGGTCGTCAACGTCGGATTACTGACAAGGTACCCTTTCTCATCGTTGCATTGGGAGACTCCGATCAGATATCTCCCCCATTAGCATCGATGTGACCGTCTTTCTCGTGCTGGTATGGCTCTCCTTTCAAGTGTGTTGATCGCGCTGATGGCCTGGTCAGTTTCTCGTCTGTCCATCCAACGGCGCGTTCCTCGTACCCTATATTCTCATGAGCCATTGTAGGTTGCCTACCCTTTCTCACTCTCAAGAAGTATTCACGAATGCCTTGCTCAGGTTACCTCAATTCGTTCCTGAGTGTGTGAGCATCATGTCTTCCTGTGTTATAGCCCCAGCCGAGCACTGATCCTGCCTCGTAGCCTCAACTCGCGTCTGCTCCTACGCGAGTTGGTTGATAATGACGAGGTGGGTCTCTCCTTGGCGTTGATGAGACTTGGGACTCATGCCCTCCCGTCTCCCTACGCCTACCCTCTCCATGGATGGAATAGTACGCCTGTCCGAACATCGTCGCGAGTTCCGTGGACGGTTTTGGGATCAATCCACCATCACAAACGCACTCCCAATGCCCCTCCCCCTCCCCATCTCACTCCCAAACCCCATCTCCATACCAGGTCGGCCAGTGCCAGTGCCAGTGCCAGCCTCAATCGCAATCACACACCCCAAATCCCTCTGGCGTCGACCCGTGTCCGATCACGCTCGTGTCGCGGGTATGACCCACGTCTCCTTCACCCACCCCAATCCTGTTGTGATTTTCTTTTCTCAAAAATGTAATAGGATATGTCGTTTTCGTTGTCCACTTTCTTTTTTCTTCTTCTTTGGGGCGTGTGTTGGGGCGTGGGGTGGCGGCCCGTCCTATGTCACCCATGTATGCTGACCAGCTGCAGTGATCCCATTAGTCACCCTATGCTGGTCCCGTTGAGTCCGAGTCACCCGGGGGTGCAGGGATGGACCCCGCCGTCGGATTCGGACGTTGTTATAGAACGCAAGTTTGGACGCTCCTACGAATCGTGGTAGACGAGCCCATGGGTCTGTGTAGTTTTATAGCTCGAACGTATGTACACGACCGCGTCGATGCCAGGGTAGGTGTGTATGTACAACGGACACTGCATATGCATAGAATGAACTGATCCAAGTCGACAACTGAATCCTTTGCGTCGTTCCGCACTGCGAAACCACGTCCGCATCAGTACAGTCACATCGTTACAAAGGCATGACACGTCATGAAAGAAACACACCAAGTTCATCGAAATCCCACACGGGACTCACAAGTACAGCACAGCACACGGCGACTCGTCAGGACGCGGTGCGGTCGTATAATGGGGGACCTTGCTGTGGGGCTGCAAGTAGTAGAGCTCGCAGTTCAGCATTGTACAGGCACTTACCTATTCGCTGGCACTCCTTTGTCATCGGTGCATCATAAAGATCCACCAGTCAGCCAAGAATCGTCATTTGACGGCTGACGCCCATTCCAGTTGCTGATACCACACGTCTCAGCATGTATCATCACGACCAACATTAGATGCACACACGAAATCCAAGCCTGCGACATGGGGTTTGCCAATGTTACTAGAGGTATGCTTTGATCAAGAGCCTGCTGAGGGGCTCGCTATGAAAACAATGGAACCATAAAAGAAAGTAAAAGCGCTGGATGTGCGAGAACACGCACAGGCTGAAGACCGGAAACGGCAGTGTCAGCACTCGGTGAGCAGATAGATGGGCAAGAACACGCACTTCCTTGAGGGGGAAAACAACACGGGGAGGGTCAGCCCTTGGCGAACAACTGTATACACGAGAAAGCGTACAATCTGAAACAGCACCAGGAGGGGTCAGCCCTTGGGGAATAGTTTAATACGCAAGAATACGCACATACTGGGGGTGGGAAACAGCACGAGATTCAGCCCTCGGAGAACAGCTGGATACACAAGAGCACGCACCCACTGGAGGCGGGAAACAGCACGGGGAGGGTCAGTCCTTTTGGGACAGCTGGACGCGCAAGAACACGCACTTCCTGGAAGCGGGAAACAGTACAGGGAGGGTCAGCCCTTGGCGAAAAAACTAGATCCGTGGGGACACGCACACGCTGGATGCGGGAAACAGTAGGGGAAGAGGGTTAGCCCCTGGCGAACAGCTCAATGCGCAAGAACACGTACGAGCTGGATGCAGAAAACAGCACGGGAAGGGTCAGCCTTTGGCGAAAAGCTGGATGCGCAAGAATACGCACCCACTGGAGGCGGGAAACAGCACCTGGAGGGTCAACACATGGCGAACAGCTGGATGTACAAGACGACGCACATGCTGCAAGGAAAGGAGGGTCAGCACTTGACGAATAGCTGGATGCGTAGCACACGCACTGGCACAGTCTGTGGGCCAAAAATTGGGTCGTGGAGATTAGTACATGCCGCTGGACAATAACGTAGGTGGTCTCATTTCACACCCACCACTTGCTTCGCTAAAAAATTGCGAATGAGGTACCTTGCCTCTAACACTGGTGTATTACCAGATCCTTGCTGACTGTTGGTGTTGTCTACCGCTCTCAGGGTGCGTGTGATTCGGAACCGTTGCTCGCAGTGCCGACTTTCAGTTGTGTTGCAGGCCCTGTCAGGAAGTAGAAGAGGAAAAAACTAACCATGTGATGGTGCAACCACGTCGTAGTGCATCCCAGAGATCCCCAATGCCGACATGGATAATATTGGATGTTCCGCAAAGGCACTTGTATGCCGCAGCTATCTCATCCGTGATTTCTTCGGCAATGGCCCTCATAACGATTCTCGTCCCTGGCTGCAAGCGTGACCAAATGTCACTTTCTCTTGTCAGTTGGATCACGTTCGGGTGCGTCCTGTCATAAATCACAAAGTCGTATTGTTTCCTTTCTATATACCACCTTTGGATCTCGGCTTCGCCTGGCCAGCAGTCGTAGAGGATGACATGGAGCATGGCATTAAGTTGCTAGAATCATATGTTAAATTTTGTGGACGTATATGTTCACGTTGGGCGTACATCCAAGTATTGGCACTGATCGAGGAGCATAGTATGCTCCCGTCCTGTTGAATCGATCAGTATTGCATGCCCGCGTGAGACGGCTGTCGGTAACTGTCCTACGCCCCCTGTCGCCAAAGAGTTCTCGATGTATCGCATCTGCCTGAGGTGGAACTCGGCGACGCTGGTTTTGATTTCGAAAATGTCGTTCTGAAGCTGCATTTGGGACAAAACCTAAACGAGACAGAGGAACGAGTCAAGAATGAAGTTTTCCCGGTAGAGACTGTCCCATTACCATATATTCAAAGAGATGATTGTTGATGGTGGTGATACATCCGGCTATTTCTTGCGCGAGGGAGGAAGATCCACGAAGCCGTCTTCCCATTGGTTCCAGTTGGGATTTCGCCATTTGCAGCATGCTGATAATGAAGTGTTATTATTCAGTCCACGCTTCCCATGAGCAGCGTACCTGAGCAACCGGAGTCTCATGGTTCCTTCAAATGGGGTCCGAGCGATCGGTGCATTGTCTATATGGTGGCGAAGCAGGTGCAATCGGAGAGTCAGCGTCTCCAGGTCGCCCTTGTTCTGGATCCATCTCTATTATGGCAAAATTTAGCATCAAAGGTAATGACACTCGAGAATGGGGTCGAATCACATCCACGAGTTGAAGGGTACTCAACATTCCCCCGATGGCACCCTTGATGATACCGCCGACGCCGGGGATCATACCTGCGACTGCTTGTACAGGAGGTAAAAACGCCTGAGCGGCATCGGAGGTGTTACGATAGATAGGGGAAATGGCGGCCGACTCTTGAGGACCTGGCGCGGAGGGTAGTAGCGGGAATGAACTGTAAGCAACTTGAAGTATTGGTCTGGACACGGCAAGAATGCCTGAGGCGGTAGTGGATGTTTCCTGCATCGGGCTTCGAAGCCGAAGCTTCAAGTTCTTGAAAAAGTCACTGGAAGAGTGCATATCAACCAGAGGTCAGAGGTTGTGAGCGGGGATCATTGTGGGGCAATGCTGTTGATATACAGGATACATCCGTGAGGCAGTGTTAGCAGCGTTCACAGCAAGTATCATATATGTGAGTCTAGCCTGAGGGAACACGAAGCACAACCGTAGAGGAAAGTCAATGTGTGAAGGTAGGACAACCTGGCCAGCTGGGCTGTCGAGTCTGTTTGCTATGTCTGTCAGACACCCGTCTCCGGGGATCAGGGCTGTGTACGATACACACATGGACAGGTAAGGCCCATCTAAAATCTGGGATTAGCTTTGGAGAGGAAAACTGGCACCTTTTAGGTTACCATACGAGTCCGAGGACATCTGGGAATTGAATTTTCCGAGCGTCCGGACAGTCCGACCAGTCCGAATCACGTCACGTGCAGTGTTGGGTTCGAGCGGAGCTTTAACAACGTACACTGCGTCCCTCCACTCTAAGCTGTGCAGGGAAGTATGTCAGCCGCATGCCAATCGTCGCTCAACGTTCCACCGCCCGCCCCAACCGCCCGCCCCCGCCGTCAAGCAAAATG
>JBBPSC010000401.1:0-18815 GCA_038093395.1 Baorangia bicolor
GGGGATTTCGAAGGTCTTATGTAACCCTTCTTTAGCTGATCATCTATGAAAGCGGAGACTTCCTCCTGTTCTGTCACCGATAGGGGAATCAAGTGACCTTTACGTGGTTTGAACGTTTCTTTCATTTTGATAGCATGATCCCATGGTTTCCTAAGCGGCATGCGCTCGGATTCCTTTTTCGAGAATACATGTAAATATTTGTGATATTCCTTTGGAACAAGTTCCTCAGGGGTTTTTTCTTTAGATGGTGCTGCAGCTTGCTCTTCTAGAGCGTGAATAGTAGCGTGGACTTGGTACTGGAGATCCTGTTCTTCTAGAGCGTGAATAGTAGCGTGGACTTGGTACTGGAGATCCTGTTCTTCCTTCTCGATTAGTCTAACCGAAATTGGCTTTTCCTGAAGCATGTGACAATGCCGCGGGCAACGTGTCATCTTGACAGTTCCCTTGGTCCAGTCTATTTCCGGGTTATGGCGTTTCAGCCAGCTATATCTGAGGATTAGAGTGTTTTTGCCTAGGTCCGTTACTTCGGCAATGACTCTTTCCCGATGTCCTTGGAATTCGATTATCAGATCTGCAGCGTGGGTGATGTGACCGGCGGAATTCTTTGTGCCGTCAACATTAAATACTGGGATAGGATTTCATAACGTGATAAGCGGGAGTTTTACTTTTTCCACCCATGATTTGTCAACAAATATGGCGTTGGCACCACTGTCTAAGAGTGCCTCGACCTTCGTGAGATTTTTCTTTTGGGATAAGGGTGCTACCTGAATGTTCATGAGAATTTCGTGAGCTGTCTTGCAGCTCCTGACAAATATTCCTTCAGGGTTTTGCAAATCGTCATCGTCAATTTTTTTGTTATTTTTGTTAGAGGAATTAAGCCCAGGTGTGATGCCCCTGGCGAGCTCACTCCCGTGAGACCCCTCTGTTGGCAAATTTGTAGAGATAGCTAAAGGTGAAAATGTAGCGTCTTGATCCGGCTCAGCCAAAGTCTCATCTACCGTGAGTACAGAAAATTTATTGTCTGATCCTACCTGGCCCTTGTCACACCCTGATTCGTGACTTAGGTGGATCCTTTTCCCAACTTTTTGTTCTCTGCAACTTCCACATCACGGAAGAATGCGCGTGCTTCTTCGAAATTCATACCCCTTATGCTATCCGCGGGGTCTTGGCCTTTGCCTTTCTTGTCTTTGGTGCTTTTCTCGTCATCCCAGGATGTGGCAGCATCGTGCGTGGTTACACATGCATTTCTGCCTTTTCCTTTCTCGCACGAGGGCTTATGTTTGCCCCCAAGCCACGAACATGAGGGACAGGAAATTTTTGGTTTTGGGCAATCTTTTACCCGGTGACCGTCTTGGCCACAATTGTAGCAGGCGTTTGACCTGCCGGAGTTGGTTGCCCCTATGTCCATAGCGTCGGGGTCTTTCTTGTTTTGCCGAAATGAGGTTTGGCCCATGATGAAATTAAGGGACTCTTGGGCAGTCCTGACTGTGCGAATTTCCGTAAGGTACGCGTCGACCGTAGTCTGACGTTTCCCTGTTTTGAAAATTTGAGCAATGATGCTCCCCTTGGTGTTAGTCTCTAGGAGACTGATTGCGTGTGTGGCGTCTATTTGCGCCTGCATGTACAGAGCTTGAAATTTGACGATAAAATCGTCGGTTGGCATATTGCCTTGGCGTAAGTTTTTGAGGCTCTGCCTCGCCCAGTCCTGCTGGTTTGTTGATCGGAAGAGGCTTTCCACCTCGGTGACACATGTGTTCCATGTGTAGTTACGACCCTGCATGAGCCGCGTCTGAGCGAATGGGCCTGCTTTTGGACCCTTGAGGCGTGAGAGGATGGCAACAGTTGCCTTGTAGGAACCAACAGGAATGCTTTCTGCATTGACCTGAATCCAGGTGTTCATCTTTGCCCACCATTCTTCAAATTTAGCTTTGGACCCATCGTACTCTCCGGGGTCCGCGAACACTTCAATTTTCTTGGAGGTTGACCTTGGTGCTGGGCCAGCGCCTCCTCCTTGTGCTTGAATTGCCAATAGTTGGCGGTTGAGTTCATTGTTCTCAGCTTCTCTTCTTGCCAGAGAACGAGCAAGCCCTCCCATGGCGTCGTTCATATTGTTAAACTCTTCTAGGATTGCAACAATCTTTTCCTGCCAGGTGAGGGAGTCATCGCCAAGAACATTGTTGAGATTTTGCGACATGTTTTATGTAAGAAATGAAAAGCATGAAGATGATTTCGTAAAAGACCCCTTTAGTGAGGGTGGTACTTGGGAGGATGGAGGGAGATGCGAGGACGTAAAGTAATTGTAGAGTATTTGGAATCTTCAAGGGGTTCTCCTCCCTTGAGCCTTCTGATGGTACGTAAAGACCTCTTAGGTCGTTGTTTGGCGAGCTGTGCTAACCGAGACTTCTTTGATTGCTGAGGTTCTTCCTCGGGTTGTGCTGACGCTTTCCTTTTAAGCATAGATGGACCCTCCTCCTTATCATCTGACTGCGGTTCTTCTTTGACGATTCCCGCTAAGAAACATTCTACATCTAACAGGGCTGCTTGGTGCAAACAGACGTCTGCCGGTGCCGGGGTGTCGTTGTTTGGGTCTGTGGACCTCTCTCTGTATGGCTCTGCCGCGGAAGATTGGTATGATGGAAGACCTGACGTAGATCTTCTTTCTCCGAAGGCGTTGAGGGTGCCCGATGTGGCAGTGGCTAGGATTGCTTTGTTGATCTCCTCGTCTGAGGTGAAGTGATAGTCTGACAGCCTTAAATTGGCTGCTAATATACGCGAACCAGTTGTTGAGGGGGTTTTGTAACGTTGTGGACTGTTCACACCCTGTAACCCTGCCGATTCCGCTGGCAAGGGAACTCTTACTGCCCGCTGTTCTTCCTGTTCTGCTGCCCATGCGTCAACATCGATTACTTCCGACGGATGTGGGATGCGTGCTTCTCTGCACTCAGCGCCGAGACGTCTTATGTCAGCAATGTAGCGTTCAAGGGTAACGCTGGGCCAGTGAGAAAGAGTACGGTGAAAGTTGATCGGCACTGCTCTACTTGTGAGCTAGTGTTGCGATCCTTCGTGGAACGACACACTTGTGAGAGATACGCCGTGAGGAGTGTAGTAGTGCAAGGATGAGAGTGATAAGAGTCTAGTTCTAATGAAACAACCCAAAAAGCTTGCGGCTCAAAGGTTGCACTAGAATCACTTAGACTTTGGAGAAGTGGAGGAGTAAGAGGCTACTCTGATCTTTGAGGGGAAAAGACCAAGAGAACTAGACTGGAGTTCTCTGGCCGTCTATTGAGAGCTTATATACTACTACAGAGTTTGCATGTGTTTACGCGGTATCTACGATATAGGGGAACATGTGTATGAAGCATGGTGTGGAAACATAGCCATAGAATGAAAGAGAAGTGTGACATGAGGACCACATGAGGATGTGGCAGAATGGAACATCAGAAGCATGGCATGTGTACAACGCATGTAGAATGGAAGGAAGTAATAGCCTGCATGGTGATGAGTGAAAAGGTGAAACCGTGCTAGGTGAAAGGGGATCTTAGATCCGTGAGAAGTGAGCGTCCATTGCGCGAAAAGTTCTAAGTTCAAAAGATTAGATAGAGCGTTCACGATAGTTAGATGATTAGATCTGATAAGATCACATGACGCAATAAGATAAGATCAAAAGATAAGATAAGGGAGAAAAATGTTAGACCCGTAACACTCTGCCTTGCCCAGTCCTGCTGGTTTGTTGATCGGAAGAGGCTTTCCACCTCTGTGACACATGTGTTCCATGTATAGTTTCGTCCCTGCATGAGACGTGTTTGTGCAAATGGGCCTGCCTTGGGACCCTTGAGACGTGAGAGAATGGCGACTGTCACCTCGTAGGAACCAACGGGAATACTTTCCGCGTTGACCTGAATCCAGGCATTCATTTTCGCCCACCATTCTTCAAACTTGGCTTTTGACCCATCATATTCGCCTGGGTCTGTGAACACTTCAATTTTCTTGGAGGTTGACCTTGGTACTGGGCCAGCGCCTCCACCTTGTGCTTGGATGGCAAGTAACTGCCGATTAAGTTTGGCGTTTTCTGCCTCTCTTCTTGCAAGGGAACAGGCAAGTCCTTGCATGCCATCATTCATATTGTTGAATTCTTCTAAGATTGCGATGATCTTTTCCTGCCAGGTGAGGGAATCATTGCCAAGAATATTGTTGAGATTTTGGGACATGTTTTTATGTAAGAAGAGAAAACGTAAAGTGGTGTCGTAAAGACCCCTTTAATGAGGGTGGTACTTGGGGGGATGGAGAGAGATATGGGGACGTAAAGTGATTGTAGAGTATTTGGAGTCTTCAAGGGGTTCTCCACCCTTGAGCCTTCTGATAGTACGTAAGGCCTTCTTAGGCCGCTGTCCAGCGAGCTTCACTAACCGAGACTTCTTTGATTGCTGAGGTGCTTCCTCAGGTTGTTCTGACACCTTCCTTTTAAGCATGGATGGACCCTCTTCCTTATCATCTGACTGCGGTTCTTCTTTGACGATTCCCGCTAAGAAACATTCTACATCTAACAGGGCTGCTTGGTGCAAACAGACGTCTGCCGGTGCTGGGGTGTCATCATTTGGGTCTGTTGACCTCTCTTTGTACAGCTCTGCTGCGGAAGATTGGTACGAGGGAAGATCTGACGTGGATCTCCTTTCTCTGAAGGCGTTGAGGATGCCCGATGTGGCAGCAGCGAGGATTGCTTCGTTGATCTCCTTGTCTAAGGCGAAGCAATAGTCTGAAAGTCTTAAGTTGGCTGCTAATATACGCGAACCAGTTGTTGAAGGGGTTTTGTAACGTTGTGGACTACTCACACCCTGTAACCCTGCTGATTCCACTGGCGAGGGAGCTCTTACTGCCTGCTGTGCCTCTTGTTCTGCTGCCCACTGGTCAACGTCAATAACTTCCAACAGATGTGGGATGCGGGGTTCTCTGCGCTCAGCGCCAAGACGTCTTATGTCAGCAATATAACGTTCGAGGGTAATGCTAGGCCAGTGAGAAAGAGTTTGGTGAAAGTCGATCGGCACTACTCTACTTGTGAGCTAGTGGAGCGATCCTTCGTGGAATGACGCACTTGTGAGATACGCCGTGGGGAGTGGAGTAGTGCAAGGATGAGAGAGTAAGAGTCTAGTTCTAATCAAACAACCCAAAAAGCGTAATGCTCAAAGGTTGCACTAAAACACTTAGACTTTGTGAGGAAGTGGAGAAGAGGGGAGGAGACTACTCTGATCTTTGAGGGGAAAAGACCAAGAGAACTAGACTGGAGTTCTCTGGCCGTCTATTGAGGGTTTATATACTAGTACAGGGTTTGCATGTGTTTACAATGTATCTACGATATACACAAGGGTGTGAGCTGAACATGGTGGGCTGTGAGAGAGTAATGTGTTGCCATTAGCAAGCACATGATCACAAATGAAACTCAGAAGTTTACTCTGACAAAATGGTGAGGTGGCAGATACTAAGTATCCGATTGCAATTGCCAAAGTGCATAGCATGCTCCTCAGTGACACATCTTCTAGCCCTTCTCTCACCTCATTGGTTGATTCTGCACCTTCATCCTCCTTACCTAGTCCAAAGGAGGATATTCTAGTCATTGAGCCTCAGTGAATGAAGTCCAAATTCTCACTCAACAACAGTTGTATCAAACAGCCAAGTATCAGAAGAATGTCCACTTTGGACACTCTTACTCATCCATGCCACTTCTCACTCAGTCCTCCCTTTTCCCCTCTGTACAGACTCCCCAGCAGACAAGATGTCAGTTTCAAGACCCATTTCTCCAATGCCCAGAGGCAACAATATCAGCCTTACACTTCCAGCAGTGGAAATGTCCTCCCTGGGCTGCTTTATGCAGCACAATCATTTGGAATAATGTCCCCCATCGATTTAATGGTTGATGGAGTAAAAGAGGTATGTTGTATCATGATTTCAATCAACTCTCTCACATGCAAGTAGAACAGGAAAGCATTTGTCAATGCTCTTTCCACAATGCCTGATAGAGTTTTATTGTCAGCACTTGACCTCAAACGGGCAGATTATGACCACCTTGCATTATGCCTTGCTCTCACAATGTTACAGGTCTAACATTTTTCCTCTTTATCTTATCTTTTTATCTTATCTTATCATGTCACATGATCTTATCAGATCTACTCGTCTAACTATCGTGAACACTTTATCTAATCTTTTGGACTTAGAACTTTTTGTGCAATGGACACTTACTTCTACCAGATCTAAGATCCTCTTACACCTAGCATGGATTCACCCTTCACCTCTCCACTGTGCAGGTTATGTTTCCATTCTACATGCATTGAACGCATGCCATGCTTCTTACCTTCCATTCTGCCACATCCTCATATGGTCCTCATGTATTGCTTCTGTTTCATTCTATGGCTATGCTGCCACACCATGCATTATGCACATGTTACCCCTATATCATAGATTAGATGTACACAGGTGTACACACCCATGTAGTATATAAACCTGAATGCAACGGCCAGAGAACTCAGTCTAGTTCTCTTGGTCTTTTTCCCACAAGATCCAGGAGGGACAACATCACTCATTGCGACCTTAGTTGGTCTACATTACGGGTTGTGTCCATATACAATGGCTCACCACCTTCTTTTTCCACTGCAGTTCGACAGAGGCGACTTGAGGACACAACGACCTTAGTGGGTCTACGATTGTCTTTTGGGTTGTTTTACACAACAGTGGAAATCAAGTTTTCACAATGATGGCAGGCCTTTTTGTCCACCATGCATAACCAAAATCATGGAGACCTCGCCATTGGTGGGGCATGTCTCGATATTCTCAATCAAGTACTCAATATACATGGCTTGGCTGAACCCAACCAACAGTATCATAGGAATGCCTGTGCAGAAGAGCTTGTCACATTGACCCTTGCCAAGTTGCATATGGGTCAGTTATAGGATTTGATTGGTCCACAGGGTTCACGTTGGTTGGCTGAAGATGATGGTGTTGAGAGGGTTTTCTCTGAGGAAGATGATGGGGAAGATGGTGACAATGTAGATTGTGATGATGAAGATAATAGAGATGGGTCACCTCAGCACTTTCTTGAATGAAGATAATGGATATTTATATTTATGTGTGTAATCCTAACTCCCTGTATGGGAATGTATGCTTGTTTGTATCTGTTCATGCATGCCTTGTGTTCTGTATGGGAATGAATGCTTGTTGTATCTGCACCTCATGTTCTTCCTCAACACTAACCTCTACCATTAAGCCTCTTGTACTATGTCTACCAATCAGCCTATATGTTCTGCAAAGCAAAATATGTTTGAGCACTGACAATTACAACAGACCTACTTGCTACTGATATTTCACAAAGATCACAGTGATATTGCCCCACCAACCATTGATCCAGCATTGTTTAGTGAACAGTTCTTCAATCCCAGCAACTTTGACTTTTTCGCACAATATCCTCCCTTTCACCCCTATCAAAACACATTGCCTACATTTTCTCTGTTGGATGAAGCTAACACAATGACAATGGTGAGTGTTTATGACATGAGTTAACACGATCTTATCAAAATGATCGGGCTGAGCAAACCTTTCCTGGCAGGGTGGAGTTGGCAGCTGCCCCGCATCCCTCCCCTGTTCCCCCAGCTCATCACACCACCACCTAAGCGACTCTAACCAAAGAAGAGACAAACCAGGCAATTAAGCACACCCGTGATGAGTTGCTCAAGATCACTGTTATGCATGGGGGGATTTTCAATGACAACTGTAGTTTGGAGATCAAAACTGCCATCCTGAGAGGTCTCCAAAGTGTGGTGGGAGGTGCCATGGTGCAACAGCCAAAAACAATGTGGAAGGACATAGTTCATTGCCTCAACAAATTGTTGCATGCATGGAAGAACCCATCTCTCCTATTTGTCCTCTCAACACTCAGCCTTTGACCACAATATGACGAACCATACCTGCTGTTACAAGTCTAACATTTTTCTCCTTTATCTAACATTTTTTCTCCTTTATCTAATCTTTTGGACTTAGAACTTTTTATGCAATGGACATTTTTCTAAACAGATCTAAGATCCACTTACGCCTAGCACAGTTTCACCCTTTCACTTCATCACCGTGCAGGCTATGTTTCCATTCTACATATATTGCACGCATACCATGCTTCTTACCTTCCATTCTGCCACATCCTCATGTGGTCCTCATGTTATGCTTCTGTTCCATTCTATGGCTATGCATTATGCACATGGTACTCCTATATTGTAGATTAGATGTACACAGGTATACACACCCATGTAGTATATAAGCTTGAATGTAAGCGGCCAGAGAACTCAGTCTAGTTCTCTTGGTCTTTCCCCCATAAGATCAGAGTAGCCTCCTCAGTCTCTTCATCACCTTCCAAGTCTAACTGTTTCTAGTGCAACCTTTGAACCTTGTATCTTATTGGGTTGTTTCACCTGCTGTATACTGCCATTGCCGAGAGGGCCAAAGCCCTACTCACCACCTCCTCCTTTCTCCGAGCATTCCTAGAGGAAGACTACTTCACACCTGCGATGTTCCATCAAATCATAATCTATAGGGTTTTTGAGAGTAAATCATCATTGTGAATTCACATCAACGTAACCGCACTGCACAAATCACTGGACAATTTGTTTGCTCTTGGAGCAGCCACCATTGCTGCCAACATCTGAGACTACCAGCTGGGGATCTGAGACATCTGAGAAGTGAGCTCAGAAAATTGGTTGTTGGATTATTGCAAAGCATTTGTATTGATTAGTGAAATTTGGTGGGATGCTGTCTGGCAAGCCATGTTGGATGGTATCCAGCGGTGGATCATAGAAGTTGGTATGGCAATTGCAACCCAAAATCATGTATGATAAATACTTAGCTCATGTCCATCTGCTTGCTGTGCGCAAATTTTGTAGGATAGGACTTATGATTTGAAATGTGTCTAGCATTGGCACAAGGTCTTGAGCGAGGGTGCAGGGTAATCTTTGTCAGACATCAGGCATGAAGGTGCAACGGGCATGGATCGAGCAGAGCAGGGGGGACAGAGTGATTACTTATGCGGGTGGGTACAAGAACAGGCTTCTGAGGGTCTTCAACCAAGGGACAGAGACAGAGGGCAGAAGAGGAAGACGCCCTAAGGAGTCTTCAACCCCACAGTTGCTTGATGTGAGGCAGTGACAGGGTGACTCCATGGACACAAAGTCCAAAGATATTGTCTGCACAACACAAAGTCTGACCACAAATGAAATTTGAGCAGCACAAAGCCAACTCAGGGGGGGAGGATAAAGACCTGGCTGGGAGATTTGGTCAGTGTGGATTGGTGCAATAACTTGAGCGTGGACACAAGGAGATCTTTGTATGGCGTCTGGCACAAGGTGTGAACTGAACATGGTGAGAGACAGGAGGAGAAGGGGCTAGCTGGGGGGACTTGGGGGTGAGAAAGGATGTGATAACTTGAGTAGGGTGCAGGGTGATCTTTGTAGGGTGAAGGGCATGAGGGTGAACTGAACACAATGGTAGAGATGAGACTCTGGCATGTTGCTGCAATGATGTTGATTAGTAAGCATGTAACATGTCTGGGTGTGCCGCATCCGGCAGCAGTGGAAATTAGAATGGAGTTCAAATTGTCAGCCACTTAATCTGTCACATGTGATCTCATTGCCATTCTCACATAAGAGTCCAGCCATCATGTGCCACACTTGAAGCTCTGGAATCCGGATCTATCCTCCAGCCCTTCACCCCCAAGTCCCCCTAGCCAGCCCCTTCTCCTCCTGTCTCTCACCATGTTCAGTTCACACCTTGCACCAGATGCCACACAAAGATCTCCCTGTGCCCACACTCAAGTTATCATGCCAATCCATGCTGACCAAATCCCCCAGCCAGGTCTTTATCCTCCCCCCCTAAGTTGGCTTTGTGCTGCTCAAATTTCATTTGCAGTCAGACTTTGTGTCTATGGAGTCATCCCATCACTGCCTTGCATTGAGTGATAGTGGGGTTGAAGACTGCTTTGGGCATCTTCCTCTTCTGCCCTCTGTCTCTGTTCCTTGGTTGAAGACCCTCAGAAGCCTGTTCTTGTACCCACCCACATAAGTAATCGCTCTGTTGTGCAGCACTCATTACCCTCTCGTTTTAGCACTGAACGTACATGCTTGTTTCTATCAACTGAAGCAAGTACATCACTAACCCACCTCTGTGTAAGCACTACATTAATCGCACTCCCATGGTAAGGACTGATAGTCAAGGGATTGCATATAGACAGTAGTGAAATCCTCCAACGCTGTAGGACATTCCACAGTAGTAACTACAGTAAAGATTAGCCCCATCCTGGTAGCCTAATCGACATCACTTTCTGTCGTTTTCCTCATGCCAGGTGATTATGTGTTCTGCATGTAGCCAGTAACCACCCCCCAGCTTCATTGCCCATTTACTCACTCAGCAGAGCAGAACTATTTGTGGGTCATCTAACTTTCGTTCCAGCAGTTTCCTGATCACCCTCTGATGACCATTGATCACTATTGGTCAGTGAGGGTGACCTCATCAGTGATTCCTGCTTTACAGGCAAGGTTCTGGAAGTCGGTGATGTACTGTTGGAAGCCATTGTCTGTGGTTCCATCAGGGAGACGAGTGGATTTCTGGGTGAGCTTGGTGAGGTTCAAGCAAGCAGTGGACTTGGTGTCGAATGGGTAAAAGGTGGTCTTGAAGTTGGAGGTGAAGTAATCAAAGGTTTTCTCATTGTTGGGAGTGGCCAAGTTGGCCATCTTGTCATACCATATCTTGGCGAAGAAGGCACCTCTTCCTGTGCTCATCTTGTTGAGGGTGGTTATAATCTTGTCACTGTCTGTGGTGTACAGGGAGGCATTGAGGGCGAAGTAAGCCCTCATGGCTTTGATCCATTGGGGGGCATTGTTAGACTGGCCAGAGAAGTTGGCTGGGAGGGCAGCCTTGAGTTTAGGGGTTCTGGTGGACATGGTTGGCGATGTGGGATGAGGTGGAGATGCTGGGGGTGTAGATGCTTTGGGTGGGGGTGCTAGTGGTGTTGACAACCTGGGTGGTCCAAGGATTTGACATTGTCTAAGGCTGGGTGGGGCAGGAATCTCTGGTGTGGCAAGGTTTTCTATGTTGGGGATTTTGATGTTGCTGTCTTCGTTGCTGCGGAATAGCCCAAAGCAACTCGTGGTGACTGTGGTAAAGGTCCTTCACCTGAGGAGGTGGGATCATGGAGAATTCTTGATCTTTTGTTATGCGAAGTGTACCAAAGGGGGGTCTTATTCAACAAGGATACTCAACAGGCAATGCTCATGAAGAGACCAATGTTTGAAGAGCTTCAGGGACAATGAGATATAAGGACAAGGGAGTCTCTAAGGAGACTGACAAGGATGCCCAGGGGTGCTGGGACTTGGAACAAGAATGCCTTGGATTACGAGGTCTTGGACGAGGAGGAGAGTGTCAACAAGGAGTCACACTCAAGGATGAGGGCAAAGACTTAGGAGAGGAAGCTAAACTTCCAGGGGGGATTCAAGAAGGTATGCTTGTATAGTGTAGATCAGGAATGAGAAGTACAAACAAGGTGGTATAGGTTTATATAAGAGAGATAAGCATGCACGGACCCCACTCCTCATAAGGAAATGAACAAGAGAGAATATGATGGAAGGTTGGAACACTGGCCATTGTGAGAGAAATGGCGAGGAGATAAGTAAGTCCGAGAGAAGGTGTTCAAGGTAAAAGTGAGATAAAGGTGAAGTTGGAAGGGTCAGCAAGGATGGTAAGAACGGCAGAAGAGATGGAAGCTGACTGACCGTGCCAGGTATAGGTAAGAGAACGATGGGTGAAGAGAAGAAGATGAGGGGAAAGGGAGAAAATTGTAACAACAACACTATATGGTGACAATCAATCTACTATCGCAATAGCCTATAATCTGCAGTATCACAAGTGGTCAAAACATTTTAGGATGAAGAATAACCATATCTATGAGAAAGTGAGAAGAAAGAAAATAAATATTAAGTATTGTCAGACAACAAATATGGTTGCTGACGTACTTACTAAAGCTCTACCTGAAACAACCCAAAAGACCATAGCTTATCCGGTTAAGGTAAAGCGGTCCTAAGTTGCTCAATGAACCAAACGGAGAGAAAGAGTGAATGAGTTGTCGTATGGAGTAGACATCAACCTGGCAGCTTAAGCCCTAAGGCCTGCCCCTAGGTAGTATCGTCCCTCGCTTCCTAGTCTTGAAGGGAAAAGACCAGAAGAACTAGACTGGAGTTCTCTGGCGTTGCATTGGGGGTTTATATACTACAACAGTGTTTACCAGTATTGACACTGTATCTATGATGTGCAATGCATTGTCCGCATGTGTGGGAATGGAATGGAACCATAGAAGCATAACATGAGGCCAACACACGGTGTGGCAGAATGGAAGAGAAGAGAAGCATAAAATGTGTGATGTGCATGTTAGATCAAATGGAAGAGAAGCATGATGTAATAATAGCCGGCACGGAGATGAAGTGCAAATGTGAACTCCGTGACAGTGTAAGGGGGATCGTAGATCCGTGTGAAAGAGTTGAGTGTCCTGCTGACTAAGCAGCTTTGCACGAAACGATTCTAAGTCCATGAAATGTAAGTAGAGCGTTCACGATAAGATAGATGATTAGATCCTAAGGGATCACATGACGCGATAAGATAAGATAAGATCAGAAAAAGTGACATGTGAAGGGTGAAAAATGTAGACCCGTAACACTACCCTGGCCACGGCATGCACAACACAGAAATTCCCTAGGCCTAACCATGGCTTGAAGGGGAGTGTTGAGAGTGCAGACATATAGGCATATGCTCTGTAAGCAAGCTGCTCTCTGTTGAACATAGCGCTATTAAGCAGCTAATCAACTCCTATCTCAGATCTTATCTAGTACATAGATACATGGGAGATATTATCCTTATCAAGGATATACTTACATAATCTCCCATCTCTGAATGTATATAAGGCTGCCCTATGTGCCTCTACATTCTCTATCGGACTAGACCAACGCCTCGTCGGCATGATCCTCTCCATGTCCACCCCCCCTACCATGCTCTCCAAGTGGATTGAGCAAGCCAAGGTCTTCCACATGCAGAAGATGCATATCCTCACCCTCAGAAAGGGTCACCTTTAACCTTTGTCCTCTCCTCACCCTGCAAGGGACCCCAATGCCATGGATGTTGACACCATCACCATCACCAAGCTCACTCCTGCTGATCAAGCTAGATGCATCAGAGACAAGCTCTGTTTCTGCTGCCGCAAGCCTGGCCACAGTGCCCCAAACTGCACACAGTTTTCCTCCTCTCCAAAGACCCCTCGACATCCCCAGAACATCTGCACCACTGAGACTTCCCCTCCCAAGGAAGAAACCCCTGCCCCAACTCACTCCCACCTCAATAAATATATCAACTCACTCAAGATCTCTGGCAAGAACAAAGGAGAAATCCTTGCGGTTCTCAAGATCTGCTATGAAGAACCATCCAAAGAAATTGCTTTGGTATCCCTGACATGCATCTAGAAGGCATGGGATTTTTAAGAAGGGAAGCTGCCTTGACGTCTCCTTTCCTTACCATGAACCATGTACTTGTAGCACCAAAGAATGACAGAACCCTGCATCTTCCCATCTCGCTGCACGGAAAGAACCAAACCGTCAAAACCACCGCCCTCATTAACTCCAGTGCAACTGGAAACTTCATTGATCCTCAGCTTTTATCCCCAGGGAACTTCAAGACCTCGCCTCTCCCTAGCCCTATCATTGCCTACAATGTTAATGGAACCCCCAACCAGAAAGGGACCATCAAAAACAACGCCTTTGTCCCTATCTATTCCAATTTGTTCTCTGACACCGAAAGACTCATGGTCACCCACCTTAGTCACCTCCAGGTTATACTTGGGATGCCCTGGCTCCAGAAATGGAACCCTCAGATCAACTGGAAACGCTTCACCCTCGACATCGACCCCATCACTCCTGAAGAACCCTTCTACCCCAATTGGTTTGACCCGGATCCTGACCACGAAATCGCCACCCTGTTTGCCCAATGGTATCCCCAAGGGGTTGAGTGGTCTCCTTGTGAGTATCCTCCCTTGAATGGAATCAAAGGGGAACACATCAACAAGGTCACCATATTTACCCAACTTAACATTGCTGAAAAACCTAGGGAAGTGTCCATTCCTGACTTTTGCAAAGACTATGCTGATGTCTTCTCAGAAGCAATGCATTCCCAACTTCCTCCCCATTGATCCTTTGACCACACCATCAAGCTCAGAGACACCTTTGCCCCCAAAGTGGCCAAGGTGTACCCCTTTAACCCAGCCAAAAAGGAAGCTTGTGAAGCTTTCATTGAAGAACATCTAAAGACCGGTCACATTGTCCCTTCAAAATCCCCCCAGGCTTCTCCCTTCTTCTTTGTTCCTAAAAACAATGGATTACTTTGACCCTGTCAAGATTATTGATATCTAAACTCTCATACTGTCCGAAATGCCTATGCCTTACCACTCATATCCAAACTCATCAATGACATGAAGGACATCACATACTTTACCAAGTTCGATATTTGATGGGGATACAACAACATTTGTATCAAGGAAGAGGACCAGTGGAAAGCTGCCTTCATCACCCCCCTAGGTCTTTTTGAACCTACAGTCATGTTCTTCGGCTTTTGCAATGCTTCCAGCACCTTCCAGGCTTTCATGAACCACAACTTCACTGACATGATCGCTGAGCGATGGCTCAAGATTTACATGGACGACATCAGCATTGCCACCATGGGTTCTCTCTCTTGTCACCATGAGTGCACTCATCATGTTCTCCAATGCCTTCAGGAACTCAAACACTCTCTGAAGATTTCCAAATGCGCCTTTGATGCCCCCACTATGGAATATTTGGGCCTTATCATCAGACAAGGACTTGTTCACATGGATCCAAAGAAACTCTCTGCTATTGCAGACTGAAAACCCCCAACCTCAGTCAAGAGAGTACGATCTTTTCTCAGCTTTGCCAACTTCTATCGAAAGTTTATCCCCAATTACTCCAACATTGTCTCTCCTCTAACCTTCCTCACTCGAAAGGATGAGAAATGGGCTTGGACTCCCCTCCAACAGAGGGCCTTTGATTCCCTTCGCAAAATCTTTTGCACTGCCCCAGTCCTCACCATTCCTGACATCACCAAATCCTTCTTTGTCATGACAGATGCCTCCCTCCTCACTGCTGGTGCAGTTCTCATGCAACTTGACCCAAACGGTGACAAGAAGCCTACAGCTTACTTCTCGAAAACCTTCTCCTCGGCAGAATGAAACTATGACATCTATGACAGGGAACTCCTTGCTGTCATCTACACCCTTGATGAGTGGAAACATTACCTTCAAGGCACCCCCCACCTGTTACGCGAAGTGTACCAAAGAGGTCTCGTTCAACAAGGATACTCAACTGGCAATGCTTATGAAGAGACTGACATCAGAGGAGCTCCAGGGATAACGAGATGCAAGGGACGAGGGGGGGGGTCTCTGAAGAGACGGACGAAGATGCTCAGGGGCACTGGGGCTTGGACAAAGAGGCCTAGGGTTACTAGGTCTTGGACGAGGAGGGAAGCGTCGACAGGAAGTCACGCTTAGGGATGAGGACAAGAACTTAGGGAGGAAGCTTGACTTTTGAGTGATTCAGGAGGGTATGCTTGTATAGCGTAGATCAAGAATAGGGAACTACAAGCGGTACAGCATAGGGTTTAAATAGTGAAGAAAGTGCACATGGACCAGGCTGACTAAAGGAATGGAAATTGATGGAAGGTAAGAGAACTCATCATCACAAGAGAGATGACTGTGGAGGGATAAAAGTCCAAGTAAGGGAGTCACGGTAACAAGTATGTAATGACAATATCGGAAGGGTTGGCGAGGATTAATGAAGCAGAATTGATAGAAGCTGACCTACCATGCCACGTATGAGTGACAAGTCGAGAGACAACAAGATAAGTAGAGTGATGAAGAGGAAAAACTGTAACATTACCCCCTTCGTACCTTTGAGCTCCTGGCTCAATAGTAAAGTGCCCTCATCTCCTTAGCTCAGATGCTGGGGATAGAGGGTCCTCTGTGGAGGGCGTGTGCCTGGGACAGGGAGAGATGGTCAAAAGGACAGTCATCTGCCACGTGTCCTGCCTGAGAACAGATTGCACAGTTACGATGGGGACAGTGTCTGTCGGAGTGGCCCCAGTTAAGGCAACTGCCACATTGGATGGTGAGACAATCTCAAGCAAGATGTCTGGGGCAGACCTGGCAGCAATGGGGACATGAATATGTAGGGCAATCCTTCTGAAAATGTCCTTGGTTAAAACAGTGGAAGCACTCAGTAAAGGAGTTGGCGTGGGCAATGGGGAGCTGAGAGAATGGGGGCATGACTCGAGTGGGAGAGGATAGGGTGTGCCTTCCATGAGGGGGTTTAAAGACCTGAGGTTCCAACCGAGGGATGGGGATGGTTCTGGAGGAGGAGAGGAGAGGCGAGCAGCAAGGGTGGAGGTAGGAGCGGTGGGCGTGGAGAGGGTTCTGTTGGAAGGAAGTATGTCTGAGCGTTCCAAATAATTGTCACGTTGTTCTTGGGTAAGAGAAAGGAAAATGTGACGAAAAGTGGGGTAAATTGTGGCAGGAGGAATAGAGGTAATGAAGGTGGAAAAGCCATGGTCATAGAGTGCGCTGAGAATATGAAATGGAATCTCAGTCAAAAATGTGTGTAAGGCAAGGTCTAAGTTCTGAGAGAGGTTCAAAAGACGTTGCATACAGGTGATACCATGAAAGGCACGAATGAGAGATTGGGATATGTAGTCCTCTTCAAAAAGGGGGTCTTCTTCAATGGTGTGGAGAAGAGTAGGAGTGTCTAAAACAGCAGCGAAGAGCATGTTTCACCCGGATTCGGGCAGAAGACAAGGTAATACCAAATGAGAACGTAAGGAAGAATACGAACTGGATGAAGGAGAGGGCTGAGGAGATGTGGTATCCAAGGAGGGAGACTGCATGTTGGGCAAGGATAAGGTCAAAGAACATAAATGAGGTTTTCAGGTAAGGGTGCAAAAGAAGTGAACAAGGAAAACAATGAAAAAGACTGCTGCAATGATGAGTAAAGTGGGGCTGGAATCAGTATAATGGGCACAATGGATGGAAAGACCAATTACTAAGAGGAAGAAAATGATGAGGAAAGGGAGGATTTCAAGTGTGGGGTTGGTGGAGGAGGAATCAATTGGATAGATGCATGGAGGGCGAAGATAAAATATCTTGGGTTTTTCTTTTATAGTCGGTGCCATTTTTTATAAGCGGCAAGGAGGGCGGCTGAATGGTGGAGATTCGAAGTCGGCTCCCATGTATTTTTGAATGAGGGGTATCCTTTCCATGCGGTCAGGAACAAGTGGCAGTTGGCCGGGCCCTTATGGGAGATGATGGCCTCAACTTTGTATTCTTCCTCATTATCTATAACGTCAGGAGGGGGGGAAGAGAAGGCAGGGCCATGTGTCTTGGTGGAGCAATAAGGAGAGAGTAATGAGGCGTGGAAGACATCATGAATTTTCCATGTGGAAGGGAGGTGGAGTCGGTAGGTGAGGGGGGATAGTACCTGTGTGATTTCAAAGGGGCCATGTCGCTTGGGTGCAAGTTTCCTGGATTGATAATGAAGGTGGAGATAAGAGGCTTCTAACCACACCTTGTTACCCACTTTCCAGGGGGAGAAGCGGTGGACTGATCTAGATGTTATTGCCTTGTGGGCAGAGTTATGTGCTGCAAGGGCTTCCTTATGAGCTTCGTCAAGGGAAGAGAGGTGGTTTTCCAGAGCAGGGAGGAAGGTTTTTCCTAGAGGGGGATAGGAACGAGGTTCATAACTGTAGAGGAGGGAGAACAGGGATTTCTTGGTGGAGCTGTGGGGGGTGGAGTTGTGGTGGAATTTGGCTGCAGTAAGGAAAGAGGCCCAGGAGGAGGGGTTGTTGGCACAAAAGATTCGCAGATAAGTTTCTAATTCCTGATTGGTCCATTCGGTCTATCTGCCTGTCTGGGGATGGTAGGCAGTGGAGAGATGAACATTGTATTTCAGGAGGCGGGCTAGTTCTCTTGCGAAGGCAGAGGCAAATTGTGGGCCATGGTTTGAGATGAGGGTTTCATGGAGGTCAAATCTTTTGAATACATGGTTGAAAAATATTTGTGCCACTCCGGCAGCATTGATGGTTTTGGAGCAAGGAGTGAGAATTACCCCCTTCATAAGGCCATGGTCTACTATGACCAGAATAGAGTTGTGAAAGCCAGAGAGGGGGAGATCAGTGATGAGGTCAACGGAGAGTTGTTTAAAGGGAAGGGAGTGAGAGGAGGGAATTGGAGAGAGAGGGGGAACCATTGGATGGGTGTTCACCTTGTTTTGCTGGCAAACTGCACAGCCGTCGATGAAGTGTTTTACAAAGGAGGAGAGACCTGGCCACCAGAAGTCACATTCAAGGATGGACTTAGTGCAAAAGATACCCATGTGGCCCAAAAGGGGTGAGGAGTGGATGGAGTGGAGGAGGGCAGAGCGAGCTGTAGGAGAAACATACATGCGACCTCTAAAGTAAAGGTGACCGTTGTCGAAGGTCCAATCGTTTAAGTGTTACGTTTTTCCCTCTTTATCAATCTATTTACCTTGTTACGTCTCGACTCGTCACTCGTACGTGGCGCGGTAGGTCGGCTTCCATCACTTCTGCTTCACTAATCCTCGCCGACCCCTCCGATGTTATCATCACCTACTTGTTCCCTTAGTTCCCTTACATGGACTTATCTTCCTCCGCAGTCGCCTCTCTCATGACGACGAGTA